>VZRX01019340.1:0-36550 GCA_013398075.1 Notiomystis cincta | reverse complement strand
ACTTGATGATCCTGATGGGTGCCCTCCTACTCAAGTAATTTTGTGATAATCAACTGTAGTTGCTGCCACTCTTTGTGTTGTTATATTGAGTGCTTTGATCCAAACCATGGAAAGTAGACTTCTGCTGTTATTTCATACACTTAGTTTTTCTGATAACCATGAACAGCTGTATTTTAAAGTTAGTGGATTGGGCCCCACTGCTGCTGGACGTCCATTTCAGGAAAAGATTACAGATTTATGGTATAAATAACTGGAAGATACTCGCAGTTAAATTATCATTTTTTAATTATTTGTAGTTAATTTGAGGGACTGCACTGACTCCCACATGATTTTAGGTGTTTTGTTTCTTAGCAACATGGAGTTAAGGGTAATTTTTTGTAACTGAGAATCATCATGTTCATGTTCAGATATATCAGTGTTTGTTAAGAAGGGGTGCAGTGCACCAACTAAGGATGTCATAGCCTCCTTGCAGATCTTGGCTTTGGAAAATGCCTCTGATATTATGAACTTCTTTGGACAGTTGCTGAAGGCACTGTATTACAAACAGTGTGCCTCTGCTGTCCATCCTGCCACAATAACCTGAGCTTTGGTAGAAGAAGCAGACTAAGGCCAATAGGTCTGAATTGGTGTCCGCTGACCTTTTAAATCTTGTTTTCAGTGTGTTTGCTTGTAGGAAGCCCTGTTTTCACCATGGAGTGTTAGCTTTTTGTCTCTGCCAGCATAGTGTTTGTAACTTGACTCTGCCATTGTATCCCTGTTTTTTTGCATGCTTTGCTTGGACAGGAAAATGAGTGGCCTTATTTGAAATGTCACTGAGATGGAACATATGATTTAGACATTTTTCTTAAAGCAGAGTACATATGTGGTTTCCTAAAGCTAAGATTCAGACTAAAAATAAAACTGAGTTTGGCCAGGGCATGCAGACTGGGGCACCTGAAGTTCTAGGGCATATAAACTACTGGCTTGTAAATAGACCATTTCATTGCCTTTGTACAGAAAGGCTTTGACATGAGGTCTCAGATCACATTTTTGTATGTGCACATTTTTCTGTTCCGTATCACTCATATGAACTGAGTANAGCAGAGTACATATGTGGTTTCCTAAAGCTAAGATTCAGACTAAAAATAAAACTGAGTTTGGCCAGGGCATGCAGACTGGGGCACCTGAAGTTCTAGGGCATATAAACTACTGGCTTGTAAATAGACCATTTCATTGCCTTTGTACAGAAAGGCTTTGACATGAGGTCTCAGATCACATTTTTGTATGTGCACATTTTTCTGTTCCGTATCACTCATATGAACTGAGTAGTATTTTTTCAATGGAACTGAGTAGTATTTTTTCAATGGAACTGAGTGGACTTGGATTTAGGTTTTAATATGGGAATTGCATGGATGATCTGATAGTGTCAGAGAGGGCAGGAAATAATATTTTAACTTTCTCAGAATTTACTCAGTTGTGCCAGTGCTTTTAAAAGCCAGCATATAGCTTTAGGATTTAAGCTGAACAGAACAGAGACATGTTTGAAGTTCAACCACAGTTTTGGAAAGACATCTTATTGTTTTGTAAAGGAGAGTTTTCAGAGTGTAACAGTAAAATTTTATCTCTGTTTTCTGAATTCATTATTACAGCTCCCATTGAATTCAGCTTAGTCAATATTTCATCTTCAGGAATGGCTTGGAATCAGAAGTTAAGCAAGCTGGGGGAAACAAACATTATATGTACATTATAACAGAGACTCAAAATTTAAGTTGTGTCCTCTTTTTCTTCAAGGCTATTAAAATACTCTTACTCCTTTTACTTGATCTTAGTATATCGATCTTAAAGGAATAAAGGATAAGTGTTCTCTGTTGCAGTAAATGCTGCAATATGCATACTACAAAAGCCTAACAACCATCCATTGTTTTTGTGAAGTCTCTGTCCACAGAGATGGAGAGATTTTGGCAGAAGCAGGGTTAGTGAGTAAGTTCTATAGGTCTTCATACTGCAGATAGTTGGCTGACCCACACAGTCCAACAGTATGATCAGCTGTGTACAAGAGCAGTGGCTGTAACAGCAGCTGGTGAAACAAGCCACATGCAGCTGTAAAGGCTTTGCTTAACTGGAGGTGGAAGGATGTAGCAGGTAACAGGGGCTTGGTAACTGAAAGCAGAGGCTGGTTGTGTACGTAGAGAATGTGGTTTAGTGATTCAGGATTAGTGGCACGGGATTCACTGCATGCCACCAACAGCTCACACCAGTAAAAAAGCCTGTGAACCAGACAGAGAACTGGAAAAACCTGAGTGTGTAATAAAAAGGCATTCAAAGGGACTGTCAGAACTGCATGCTTTACTGTCATCTGTCACTCTGTCAATAGATGCCTGAGCTAGAGGGAGTTCCCAATCTGCTTGAAAGTTTGGGAGGTCTGAAATTGTCATGGCAAACACTGTGATTCACTTAAGTGGCAGTGGCTAAATAACCACTCCCATGGGGTTTTAGTCCATCTGTCTCATCCTCTGCCTTCCACACATCTTTTCTTACATTGTCCTTTTCTCTGTTCTGTTTGACCAAATGGGATCAAAGAAGTCAATTGGTATGAAAAATACATTTTTTTTTTCATTGTTGAAGTTTACATATGAGTCTCATACAGCATCCTGCAAGGGGATGTAAGAATGCCTGGGCCAGGTACCATAAGGGAGATGTCAAGTAAGTAGGAACATGAAAGGAGAGAAGAGGAAGCACAACTGAGTTTTCAGAAAAGTTATGTAGTCATACACACCCCTGCATGACTATCAGTCTGTAATGGGTGAAAACCTCATATTCCTGGATAACAGGGGAACATTAGCTGAATTTCAGTGTAATCTAAGTCATGTATTTTTTTGTATTTTCTTTACTGTAGTTCTGAGAGATACTTACTTCAGTTCACCTTAAATTATATGCTACGGGAAGTCCACATTCCTAACTAGAATGCCATGGATGCTGTAAACATTATAAACTTGTAGTGAAGAAGTGTCAAGTACTGAAAGTACCTTTGTGGTGATCAGTGTTCTTTTACAGAACTTCAGATGAGGTGTAATTGGATTTAAGACTTGTAAAAGGCACTAGAATGATACTAGTTGAGAGGCCTGTCCTCTGTTAAAACATAAACGTTTATCCTCATCGAGAAAAAAGCCTCATTTGCATTATTAAACAGCACTTATCATCTAAGATGTGAGGACTAATACCTGATTCTGCTGCTGTTGAACAGCTGATGCACTTCATCACAGAAATGACTGCTGTTTAGGTCAACTTCTAATTGTTTTGTACAACCAGTTTTCCTAAAGGGAAAGAGGGGCTTCTTCATCCCGATGGAAGGGAACTTTGTTTGAAAGAATTGGAATTAAATATTTGTAAACAAAGTATTGGGATACATAAATGCTATAGTTCTACCTAACATCACCTAACATGGTCATGGAAAATATGATGGTATGTTTAAGGGCATTAGTCTAAAAATGACCACAAATATCAGGTATTGTGCCCTGATCTATGCCCAAGCCATTCCTACTCAATCATGACAGTGACTGTGTTCTTTAGCCAATTATTATTTTTCAATTTATCCGTATGAAAACCTCAGTATTTTTGCAGAATCATAAGTTGTCATTTATTTCAGGCTGATCCAATTTAGAAACTGTTTATCTCTTGTTACATAGCTGCATTCATTTTTAAAGCACACAGTTTTATAGACAGCTATCCATTGTATCTCGCTTTCCCTTTCCATTTTTTTACCTTAGAAAAGTATCAAAAGTTATTTTTATTTACTCCATTGGGCCTTAACACTATGGAAATGATGTGCTGATTTCTGTGATTGTTTACAGTTGTGGGTTTTTGCTGGTCTCGCAAAATCACTTGCTCCTTTTTTTTCCCCATGCCCAAACAAAGCAAAGGGTAGTTATTGCACGTCAAATGAATGGATATTGTTGTATGTCAGAAATGTTTCTGACTGTGAGAAGCCTTCTTTCTGATCGACCTGAGTGTTCTTGAGTCTGCAGTATCATTATTGTGGTTACTAGAATTAAGTAATTTACTAGAATAAAGTAATCCCAGCAGCTTTAGAGGAAAAGAAATTGCCACTCAACCAGTGGCAATCATTCCTGAAAGAATGAGGAGTGGAGACTTAAATTTTAAAAGAAAAATATAAAAATGTAGAAGTTAGCTGATGCAGAGCTGATTTTCATATTGTGTATCACTGGATAGACATCTCACTGTGTGCTTTTTTGTTGGAGAAGTCTGTTTCCTCACTGTCTGGTTTGATAAAACAGGATTTATATCAGCTACCTTCCCAGCAGACCTCTAAAGCTTGTGTATCTCTCCCTAGACTATCATGCTGAAAGGTATATGTCTATAAACAGTATGTCATTTAACATTTTTGTTACTTGTGATTTAATAGAAAATACATAAGGAAATGATATACTATGCTTTTAACTCAGCAGTGACTCAGATATGATGCTGGTCATGATATGTGGTTTGTTGTGGATGGTTTTTTAATGGTATCTACATGGGTATGACTGGTTTATTATTTCCAGATGTTGGTATACCTGATTTTAGGCCAAGTTTCTGTCTCTGTCTGTGCATGAGCTGGGGGACAGCATTGGTCACTGTGGTACTCATGCCATGGGTGAAGCTTATGAGGTCTGGTTGTCCTGAGATCATCTCTGCATCTGTGGTTACCATTCTGAGGCATGGCTCTGCCAGCAAGGGAGTTCACCCAGCTGCAGCACACATGCTGTGGAATAGTCCATCAGGAAAGGATGTTGGTGACTGTCCCAGAAATGCATTGCTCTGAAAAAAAAGAAGAGAAACTGAATCACTGGGAGGAGTTACCTCTCTGAACTGCCCATACTAGGACAGTCTTTTAGTTCAGAGGGACTTGCAAGCCACTGTCTCAGTATACTATTAAGCCAAATACCATGAGTGATAACGTTATTCTTTATGCCTTTATATATAGTTAAACCTGTCATAAAAGATTAGAAGCCAGTTTCTATCACTTTTGACGGAAGTATAAGCCAGAACTGCTGGCATTACTGTAACAGTAAACTGCAAAGTGTCTCTTACCAAGAGACAAATTTAGTTTTATGTGGATTGAGGATGGGTGCTACTGTACCAAGATTTCAAGGAGCTGTGATTCAGTCTGACCCATACCACATTGTTCACACTGTTTCATCTCTGAATCAATTCTCCCAAGACCAATTGAGATAATGAAACTGGAAGCATTTTTTATTCTTGTAAGGTGAAAACTGTCATAGAAGTGAATGTGGTGACTGGCAAGGCAAGTTACATTCTCAGTGCTTTAAAAATAGTGAGAATTTGTTCATCATTTGTTGTTGAAGCTGTCTGATGAGTTTTCATTTTGCTAATGTTATGCAATTTTGAACCAATAGCTTTGATTTGTAAGTTCCCCCATACAAAGTTTTATTTGACAGTATGTGATTTGAGATGAAATGAAAAACCTCATGTCATGATGGTTGATTCAAATACAGTACAGGAAATGTTGGAAATCTAAAGGCAATTGAGTTCCTGCAATGGATTAGTGAGTCAGTCCTAAGCAAAGGAGTGGCCATCCTACCATTAACACCTGCCACTTTATTGCCTAAGCAGAAAAGATGCTCTTAGAGCCCAACGACTTTGGCTAGAGCTCTCCCATTAGCATCAGCCTCTGAAGGATCCCAAACTAAAATATCTGTGTTTGATCTCTACTGAAAATAAGGTGAGCGTGTTCCTTTGTCTCCTGTGAGTAAAGGGAAAGTTTCTTTATTCCAAGGAAGTAGTGGTGATGTTGTTTGTAAATGTTCAGAAAAACTCAATTTCTTATTTCTTTGTTAGTTTCTGTTGGCTTTTGAGTAAAGACAATGGATAATTAGATGGCAAATACCATCAGGAACCAAGATGCAAAAAAAGTATTTTATAGGGTTGATTCACTGTAGCATTTTTTGTGAAGGTCAGGTCTTACACTTTTCTATTTTGCATTCTTGAATATGAAAATACATGAGAAAGCAAATCTGTTCATTCTCTGGCATTGCACATCCTTCAGTCACATTTTCAGACAGAGAAAGAGGAAAAAAGTAAGCTCTTAGCAGAGTTGTATCTCTTAAGAGAAGTTAAACAGTGAGATACAAGCCAGTTTTGTATTTTTGTATTTTGTAAAGTTATAGAAAGATTAAAGAGGAAGAGCCTTGGCTTTTGTTGCAGGGTACTGAACAAATGGTTCTCCAGACACAAAATATATAGGAAGTTCTTGCTTGTTCCAATTCTGCCCTGGTGACTTAAAGAACAGTTTCATCTGAGTAAGTTTTGGATGACCAGAATGTATGTGTGCTTCTGCAGAGACCTTCAACATGAACATAAGACTTGAGATAATGAGTTGTTTGCTGCATGTTTTGGTTGAATTTTCTCTGAATTAATTGATTTTTTGCAAACTTCCTGAATATATGGAGAGGAGTGGGAAACATTATTTAATATGATTCATTATGTTTGCATATTTAGTAGAGTACAGTGTTTTTCCTGAAGGAGATTTAATTGTAGTGACTATTGTGCTTCAAAATTTCTCTTTTGAAGATGAATTTATTTGGTGCTCAGCTTGTTTTAAATAAAACTCCTTGCATGTTCTGGTGAATATTTGCAGGTGATGAAGAGAGTCAAACCACATAAGAGCACCAGGTGTATTAATGTGGGGAAGAAAGTAGTTACCCGAGCTGTAAAATTCTAGACTTAACCTGCTTATTATTGCAAACTGGGACGTTGGCTCCATGCCATCTCTGTGTCAGTCACAGGCTCAGTCTGTGCAGCAGTATTCACCTATATTTTTAAGGGCTTTTAAATAAACAGCTGGCTGCCACAGAGTATTTGAGAGCTGGAAGTTTTGGGTCTTAGTAACAAACAACAAATTGTAGGTTAAAGTTGACTACTTAAAAGTACCTTCATTTCCTGCCAATGACACTTAACTGTTCCAAGCCTACTTCCATTTAAAGTCTTCTTTCCCTGACATTTGTTAGGGAAAGAATCTCTGGATTGGAATATTCAGGATCACAGTCTTTGGATATTACTCAAGGGGCATGTCAGATATGACAATAATCTCCCTGGAGTTCATTCCCAAGCTTTTTGGATTTTGCAGATAGGGAAAGAAATGCCAGTTTATAAGGTCATGATTAGAATATCCCTCTATCGTGCCATCAGGAAAAGTTAAAGCAAGCACTTCTCTGCTGATTCTGTGTGACTGCTGCTTGCCAGCAAATTAGCTTGCATGCTAATCTTCCATGTATTTGGAAGAGGATTTTTTATGGTACTTACATACTATGATGTGGACACATGGTCTAGCACACCAGATTGCTCTTTGCTAAGGTAGGTGTTGCTTTCTTTTGGTTATTAAGAAGAAAGCAACATCTTTTTCTCTTCCTTTTTGCCCCTCAGCAAAGCCTCTGGCAACTGTCTTCAGAAGAATTTAGTGCTAGGCACATACTGCCTAGTAAAATTTTCATGGATATGACTGCTGTTAAGGGAAACAATGGAACACAGATAATCCCATAAGAATCAGCCACTGATACGGGGGGATTTTTGTATTGCTTTGCAGGTTTAACACGTAATTGTGTTGTTTAATTTAAATACTGCACAGAATGAAATGTTTATTCTCTATATTTATTCATAAAATCTTCAGTACTAAAAACAGCACCTATCTATCCTGTCACTCCTAATTGCATACATTCAGTGATAATATACTCTTTTTCATGTATATATATGAACGCAAACAAAGCAGTAATGAAGTTATTTATTTATTTATTTGTTTGTTTGTTCAGTCAGACTCACTGTTGAAAACATTCCTTTGCCAGTGTAGGTTAGATGGAACAACACTAAGTCTATGCTCTTGCTTTTATAAGAACAATGCCAAGTATTCTCTTGTAAAGAAGATGAATAGAGCTATAAAAAGGTGGCAGCTTCACAGTAGCTAATAGTGTTACACAATCCAATAAAAAACTAAGTCCACTACTGAATTTCTGAAGCTGGGTCAATAAAAGTAATGATCTCCATACAATTTTGTGGGGAACAGGAATTATTTCTGTGCAATACTGTAGTTATCCCTCTTGCTAGGTTCCATGTGGTTTGCAAAAGCAAACACCTCAATAATTTAAAAGAGAGAACAAAATGGATAAGTTTTGCTTGCTGATTTCTTTTTCCCACAGAGAAGAGCACTGAAGCTATGGCAAATGCTTAGGGATCCCATTGGTATCTCTAGGAGCAGTTAGAGAAAGATTCTAAATTCTCACATAGTATTTTTTTCTACTGAAGTTGTATGCACATTTTGAATGTTATGCAGTGACTCTAAAAATGTAGCAAAGTGAAAAAGTTGGTTTTAAAATTTGAAGGTCATACAAGATTTATTGAATTCTCATCTTTATAACTTTTTAGCCTCATATAAAGAGAACAGAGAAATTAATTTTTTAATACTTAGAAAAATGAGGCACTTAAAAAAATTAAAATCTTCAAGTTAGGGGTTGGGCAGTTTTTAAGGTTTGCTTGTTATATATTATTTTTTGTCTTATAATTGCTAGAAAATTCTGGTAAAACAGTAGCAAACTGACAGAACTAGACTTGATTTTGCCATTGATGTGTATTGTTTCTGTATCCTTAGGGAAATTAAGCCTTTCAGGAAGGCTTTCAAGAGGAAGAGCTAATAAATTGCTCTGAAGTTGATACAAGCTTCTCTGGGAAAAAGAGCAGGGCCTGGAAAGCCTGTGATAGAGAGCAGCTGTTTTCAGTCAGATACCTGCATTAAATCTCAGACGTGCTTTCGTGCCAGCTGCTGCAGTGCAGAAGATTAGCAGACATGTCCATAGCACTCAAGCATGTCTTTAATAAAGATAAGACTTTCCGTCCAAAACGCAAGTTTGAACCTGGAACCCAGAGGTTTGAACTTCACAAACGAGCGCAAGCATCTCTCAACTCAGGCGTGGACTTGAAAGCAGCTGTGCAGTTGCCCAGCGGAGAAGACCAAAATGACTGGGTGGCTGTTCATGTTGTTGACTTCTTCAACAGGATCAACCTCATTTATGGAACGATCTGTGAGGTCTGCACAGAGAAAACCTGCCCAGTGATGTCTGGAGGCCCTAAGTATGAGTACCGGTGGCAGGATGACTTGAAGTACAAGAAGCCCACAGCATTGCCAGCACCCCAATATATGAATCTTCTCATGGACTGGATCGAGGTGCAAATCAACAATGAGCATATATTTCCTACAAATGTAGGTAAGTGTAAGGAAAAAATCCTAAAGCATAAACTGCCTTTCATTCTTGTACTAAGCATGTCCTCTTCCTGCATTTTTAGAGACATTAAAGCTGTTGAACAGCAGGTGGAGAGGAGGAAGGATCAAAAATAGTGTGCAGTATATGAAATGTTAACTGTGGTTGCTAGGTATAGTAGTGTTTGTTAGCCTTAAATATTTGTCCCTGATGAGTCTCTTGGGTTAATCACTGAGGGTGACCAGCATTGCATTAATTTCTTCTTGAAAGCTAATCAAATTTGTATGGTTTGCCCTTTGTCCGCTATTTTAACAGATACAGAATGGATGGAAAGCAAAATTAGCCAGAGTGCTCTCCCAGTGTGCACATCTATGTGCAAGAAAGCAGAGAGTCAGGAATGCAGTGAACTTAGCCCTCCCACTCTCTCTTGATTTCTCATCCAAAACACACAAGTTGTGAAGTGAATTATTCTCCAAAGTATTGTTTTCAATACTATATGTAACTAATAAGCATTGCTGTTATTTAAGCGGACAGGCCAGATAAGAAAGCTGTTAACAGCTTCACAAATTTCCTTTTATAATACTGTTTCTGAAGAGTGGCATGAGTAGGTTGAAGTATCCTTGCTGAAATAGTTCCCTCTGGATAAGGTCAACTTAGCAGAAGAATGCATTATGTAGTGGAGACAGCATAAATATTTAATTGTGGCTACATGCAACAACAACAAAAAAGTTACACTTTAGAAATGTCATGTACTTGCATGATTTTCAGCAGTTTTAAGTAATGGGTCCTGATTTACTTCTTTTGAATGGAAAAGCTGGGGGCTTGCTGTAAGAAATGTTAGCTGTTGTGTATTAGTTGGCCCAGATCAGTAACAAACAAGAAGAATGCCATACATTCAGATTAGTTCAGCCAAATATTTTGGAGTTTATAGGCAGCTAGGGCCTGTGACTAATAGGTAGATGATGCATCAAGAGGCTGTGTCTATCAGTGTTTCCAGACCTTTGAAATACCTTACTCTTGGACTTCAGTGGCTATTTATCTGGACAAACCTGTGGTTTGTTTCTTAGTTTCTAACACTTTTCTGTTCTACTATAATAGGTAGAAAGGATGCATTAACTACATTTTTAATCTGGACCTTGACAACACAGCAAGAAGAAGGAGAATATCAGAGGAAGCAGTATTATATATGTTGCATAGTGAAAAATGGGTTTGATTTCTCAGGCATTGGCTGGTTTTTGTTTCTTCAGGGTAAATGATTTTTGGTATTGAAGGCTGGTTGAATGTGCAGACAAATAGGTGATTTTTCTTCCACTGGTATTTCTGCAGGCTTTTGCTATACCAAGTTTCTACCTTGGAGTATTCCAGTATTGTTCTGTTTTCTTGTGGTTTGCATATGTAGAGAGTGTTGTCTGTCAGCAGATGTTGGGAGCAGGTAGCAGAGTAGTGTGCTGATAGGTTTTACTGAACCAACTAATAATCTCTAACACACAAGCATTCAGCCCTAGATGCTCCCACATTATATTTGTAGTAAGATACGTCTGAAGGAACTTTCATCCTGATGGTTTACCTATTGTAAGCTAAGAATGAAATCAGTAAATATTCTCAGTCTACTCCTCCCAGCAGCTTGTGCTATTGATTAAATCAAACATGAAGAAACTGAAGAAGGGGAAAGGCATCTGGTGTCTAAACTGGGGCTGGACTCCAATAAAAGTCAAAACAGGAAAGCTCAGTGTTCATGAAAATCTTTGTCTCACTCTGAATTGACCCAAAGGAAAGGGACAAGTCTGCTTGTATTGGACTGTGCCATTTTCATATCACAGACTGAGATGATTGGACAGTCCCATAAAGAGATTCTATAAATACATTTAGAGCATTATTAGAACAGCACTTGTACCTCTATTCCATTCTCTTCAGCCTTCATCGCAGATACCATACTGACCCCCTAAATACTTCTCATTATCTTTTTGATTTACCACTTTTCATATGAAAATGTTGATCAAATTGTTTGGGAGGCTTTAGATATTTCAGTTCAGGAACAGATATATGCTGTGTTGAATTTCATGTTCAGGGTATCCCTTAGGTGAGCAAGTCTCTACTTAGGGGCTCGAAATAGTCAAAGGGAAGTTTGGATCTGTTCCTGGGGTAAGTTGCCTTTCAAAGGAATCTTTTTGATTGATTTTCACATCAGCCTCATATTTGGATACTACATGTCAACCTATCTGAGTGCTGCTTATAAAGCTGTTGAATGAAATGCAGTCACTGAGTATGTGTATTTTTACCTGTTCTGCACTTCACAAGTGATCAGAGAGGGAGCCTTTGTGGCTGAATTAGGTATTGTTTGTTCCTACCTGTTCTGCAGCAGCCTTTGGTTAGATGCACCATAGGCACAGTACTAATTAAAATCTCTATTTACATTCATATAAATTACTGGCTATGAATATGACAATTGTTCATTCTTCAAAGCAGCTGAAATAAATCTTGAAAGATGATATACTCAGAAAACAAAACAGGCTTATGTATGACCTTACTAATAGGACAACAGTTTTAAAGGGTTGAGTAGCTGTAACTTAGAGATTACATTATTGCTTTGAATATATTTAGTCTAAAGATAATTGTTCTGGGGGAAAAAAAAAAAAGTATGTCCAGTGAATGGTATTTGGGCTGACTTTTCCATTCACAAATAAGTTTGTGAAGAGATCCAGAGTTGGATTAGTAAGTGCTGTTCACAGAAACCCTGAACACGCTTTTCTCAGCTTAATCCCATTAAACTTTTCCTCTTTCATTTGGCATATCTCATGGAAGCTATCTAAAAAGGGATTTCAAGAACTGTTATTAAGTGCAGCTTTCACTGAGGATCTAGTTTCACAGAAAATAATTTCAAAGTAGGGATAGCCAGGTTTGGTGGGATCTTCATTTTGTGATGGTGGTGTGATGCCTTAGGTTTTAACTCATATATTTTAGATCAGTATTGCTTTAGTGTAAAACACTAAAACTCCATAGCCTGTTACCTACTGTTGTCCCATTCTACTCAGACAAAACAATTTCTCTCTAGACCTGAAACCCAAGGCCACCTTGTTTTTCACAGGCCCCAAAAATGTAAACAACAGTGAAATGGGGGGAAACTCAGGGGATGGAACTCCACTACCTGAAGCTGTAATTGGACAATGAACTCCTGATTTACAAATAGACCAAACTCATATCTGTCCAAACCAATGTGGGACCTTCGTCCATCCTGGGTGTAATGTCTGCAAGACTCCTGCACTGCCCAAGGTGTACCCTGGGAAGGCCTTCCAATAAACACCTACCCTTTATCCTCTGACTCTGTCTAGCCTCTGTTCTAGGTCAGCCTCTCCAGGCATCAGGTATTCCTCTGTGGTTTAAAAAAAACCCACACAAATGCAGTTGAGTTATAAATTGTTATAAATATTATATTTAGCCTTGTCAGTGTTTATACTGGCACAATGGTCTCTGGCCTCTTACTGGTCAACTTGTGGTCTGGCATTTCCTCTCTGCTTTCCCCTGTCTTTCTGGTTTGTTCGTTTTCTGGTGAAGAGACTCTTCCCTCGGTCACTCTCCCACTTATAGGGAGCTGGTTGTATGGAAACAGAACTGTGTGCAGGTGGTAAAAGCAGGTGCTGAATATCAAGACCACTTCTTTGTCTTCTTTCTTTAAGGACTGTTTTTGTAAAATGGCCTCACAGTCTGTAGAGGATTGCAGACATGATTTTGTTCTTGTAATTATTTCCATTGTTACAATTTCTTTATCTATTTAAGGTCTATAGAAGGATTTTGTTCTGTAAAGCTTATCTGCTTTCCCCTGTTATTGCCCTTCCTTGATCACTCCTTCAACATGGATGTGCCTGCCAAGAGCTTTGAATTAATTTTTGTGTCAATGAAATAAAGAAAATTCTACCTGGAGAAAAGACAGATTGTTCTATGGCTATAGCTTTTTTCCAGTCATTAAACTTCATAAATTCTGTGCTTTTATGTATCTTACAGCAGCAGCACAGGTATCCACTTAGAGAATTTGGTGCCTTGAAATATATGTGCTTGGAAAAAATCAGGTAGATATTTTACTACTAGATTACATGTCTGAGCTTCCTCCTCCTTGCACCTTTTTCCTACCCCTGTGATTCAGGATTTAACAGATGATTCTAAGTAACCTAAGTTGGCAGATGAAACAACCCACAAACCTAGCATGCTTCAAGAGTATCATCACAAAAGATGGATGAAAATTGTATTAAGTCCATCTGGATAGTGAGTGATGCAGTTTAGAAACTAGCTATCTGGTCTTCTTAACATTGCATTACTTTCTTACATCTTGGAGGAATTTTATTCCCTATTTGTATCTGATATCTAAAATTCTTTGATTAGTTTAGACACTCTACTTACACAAGAATAGGGACTGAAGCTTGGGAGTAGTTTAGAAAGTCCTCAAGCCATATCATTGTTATCCTTTCCATGTGCCTTCCTCATTATATCCCCTTGGTCTGTTGCTAGGTATACCATTTGAGGTACATAAAGGTCCACTGCCAGCTCAGACATATGAATTAACCCATTCTTTGGTCTAGTTCTGATGATAGCAGGAAATATGTGCAGTAGAAAGGAAGTACAAATCTGTTAGTGTATTCTTTGCTTTTCCATGAGAAGGATTTGGCACTGCTCGTATGAAGGAATGCTGTCTCACTTGGAGCATGTGTGCTGGCAGTCTGATGCCTTGTGTGATGTGTTTTCAGTATTGTGGTAGTCATTAACGACTAAAAGGCACTTTTGCTAATAGACTAAAAAGCAGGTCTCTGGCTTTCTTCCTCCTTTCTCCATGTCTCAGACTTGAAGGAAAAAAAAAGAAATCAACTTAAGTGGTGGCATGAGTGGTGATGGAGGGAAAACTTGAGAGGAGAGGGATGTGTTAACTGGCTCTGCAAAGATTTCAGGATATCTGCTTGCTCTGAAGCTATTTTTGGAGGAAGAAAGAAGTACAGCACCTGCAAGATGTGGCATCCCATGTGGGAACTGGGGTAGTCAGTACAGTACAGTACAGTACAATAGCTGCCATCTCCCTTGTTCTTGAGGAATTCGACTTTCCAGCACATTATCATTATACATGTTGTGGGACACTACTTAAATTAGTCTCTCAGAGAATCAGCAACGCCACAAGAACAACTTCTATCCTAACTGAACTCTCTTTACCTCTTTTCTTTACCCACCTGCACAGCACAGCTGTTGTCTACAATATTTAAGTAGGCATGCTGGGGTTGAGCTTGTGGCCAACTCAGAAAGTGTGGGAAATGTGATACCTTGAACATGCTTTATCTTGGAAAGTGGGTTTTTGTGAACTGAGTACTCTGCATTCTGCAGTGGTGTGTGAATTCCTTCCCCTGATGAACAAGGAGAATAGATTCTTATGTGAAACCTTATAAAAAAAGACCGTGTCACAGGTTGTAAGGCAGAATGTGTGTAGGAGAAGAATTTACATATCATATTGACTTTGATGGTTCATTGTTTGGAACACAAAGAAAGTAAGATTCATGAGAACAAATTTTCTTTTTGCCTGTCTTTTTTTGCCAAATTGAAGTTGTTGTTTAAGCTCAGAAATACTGTAGAAAATTTGTGGTAGTCTCTACTTTGAGAAATGTATTTTCATCCTTAAGGCCAGTCTTCTGAGGATAACACTGGTACTTTGGGGCATGTTTTTATGCAGAATCTGGCCAACAGAAGGGATGTATGTTGGGGCATCATCAGCTGCACCAAATACATGGTAACAATCAACAGAATGAAGTGTGGTCATAGAAGCTTGAAAATGAAATAATTTAGTCCTAATTTGTTCAAACTACAATCTCAATTTGACTTCACTATTGAGTGGCTAGAATGCCATTTAATGCGCCTCTTAGGGAACTTTTGGAAGACCTAAATCCAGAAGATCTTCGCTTCAGCCAGAAACTGATGAATACTATCTTTAAGTTTGTCCATCCTCTTTCAAATACAAGCTTGGCCTTCTAAATTCACATAGAGTATGTAAATAGAACAAAATCAGAAACTTTAGAGGGGGAAAATGTATTACTTATTTTTAAATTAAGTTCTCATGTCTTTTATAGATAGTTTTTTGAAGAAAGTCAAATATGTATGTAGAAAACACATGGATAAAAAACACACTGTGCAGCTCAAAGCCATGTGTGAGCCTTTGTATCAAAAATGATGTGGCCAGCAGGACACAGGATCTTCCCCCTGTTCTTGGCAATAGTGAGGCCCACCTTGAATCCTGTGCCCAGTTCTGGACCCCTCCCTACAAGAAGGACATTGAGGTGCTGGAACAAATCCAGAGAAGGGCAACAAGGCTGGTGAAGGATCTGGAGCACAGAGTGACTGAGGGAGCGTTTCCTCTGGAGAAAAAGTCTGAGAGGGGCATTGTTCTCTACAGCCACCTGACAGAGGCTGTAGCCAGGGGAGGGTCAGCCTCTGTTCCCAGTGACCAGACAAGAGGAAATAGCCTCATGTTGTGCCAGGAGGAGTTTTGATTGAATATTGGGGAAAATTTCTCCATGGAAAGCATTGTTAAGCATTGGAACAGGCTGCCCAGAAAAGTGATTGAATCATCTGGAGATATTTGAAGGACATGTAGATATCATGTAGAAGGCACTTAGGCACATATCTTAGTGATCCACTTGGCAGTGTTAGGTTTACAATTTGACTCGATCTTAAGGGTCTTTTCAAACGTAAAGAATTCCATGATTCTTTTATCTTTAAACACAAACCCAAGAATTATATACTCAGATAACCTGAAACGTTTGTAAGCACAGTGTTCGTTCTGATAGTGCCACAGAGAAAATCATCGAACTTTTTTAACATGATTATTTATTAGTGTGATTAAGTCACTTGTGTGTTTGCCATTAAAAGACAACTGTATTAGTACGTTTTTGTGCCTAGCTCTGCAGAAGTTCTTTGCCTTGAGGAACTTTACATGCTCACAGAAAAAAAGTCAGCAAGAGATTATAGGAAGGAAAATTATTTCCAGAGAAAAACTGTTTGGTGTGGCTTCTGCTAGGATAGATTCTTCTCCATCATATTATTTTGGCCAGTATTTTCAGCTGAACACTCACTAGTAGTGCTGCACATGACATGATTAGTCCTTGTCTATATGACTGCGTCTTACATATTTCTTTTCTTCATGAGTGTGTTTGCATGTTTTAAGGCCATACCAAAAAAAGTGAAAGGTAGGGATGATGGGGGTCATTCTGAAGGGATTTAATTTCAGAGACTCTGAGTGGCTTCCCTTTAGCTCTGTGGTTGTTGGATTCACTATTTTTGTGATATGTGAGCCACTGTAGTCCCTCATGAAGAGGATTGTCAGTACTGTGTTCCTTAGCTACCTAGTACTTTGGGGTAAACAACTTGAAATCTTGACTATGATGTGATCTTGAAAAAGATAGCTGTATTTTTTCTATTGTATTGATTATTAAGGGTTGTGAGAGGCCTCAGACTCTAACAGATAACTTTAAGTAGGAAGACCAACAGTCTCCTCTTTGTTTTTGAAAAACCTGAACAACCCTGAACACGAACATATAAGGTTGCTTAGGAGGTAGAGAAGGAGAAAAAAGCAGACATCGTTCTTGCACCATTGTCAGTCTTTGAACTGTTAAGGACAATGTTCATTTTGTTAGCAAATGTTTCTACAATACACACAAATCTCCTGCTTATTCACTGTCCCTTTGTCCTCAGCAAAGGGACACAGGGCTTGCCATGTATGTTCCACAAGATTATGATAGAGTAATTCAGCCAATTCATTAAAATAGAGCAGATTTAAGCTTATGTGCTACATTCAGGAAAAGCTGAATTACTTTTGAAAGCAGGTTCAAGTCATCATTGGCTCACTATGGGAGAAGAGCTTGCTCGTGCCTTTGTATAGTTGCCAAACTATTAGCACCACACAGGATCCACAGCTGGTGCTGAGTACAGAAATACTAGTGACACTGCTGTAAAACACGTTTCTTCATTTGATGTTCGGTCCTTATTCCTCCCTGTTTCTATGGGTCAACCCAAGAAAGCATAAAATGCTCTCTTACACCTTTTTAATGTCCTGGAAAAATAAAAGCAGAAGCCTTGGATTTTTAGATCTGCAATGCAAACACCTCTATAAATATGACCAATATAATGCATGTCTGTAGGTGGTGAGTGTTAATTGGTGGTGAGTTCTTGATAATTGTGAGTTGTGTTTTCTCTGTCCACTGGTGCAGGCCTTTCTATGTGACTTGTTTCCTTGCTCCTTAAACAACCATCCTGTGGTTGTTTATGGGAGGGTACAACTTTACAGATTAATGGTTTCTAAGCCCTGTAGAACTTAATCTGCAGTCTCCAATCTGCCCATAAGTTACCTCTACGCAGAGCTGTTACCCCAAGAAAATCTACTTTATATTTGACTGTTGGAATTGTACAGATATACAGCAGAATCTGGAATTAAATAATTCTTTTTCATAGTCTTCTTAACACTGTGACTGTAAGCTGAGCAGTTTTGACTGAAACCCATCAACCAACACATTCCAGAAACTGTTTGCAGTGAAACAAGAAACAAGATGTGCATCCTGCACATGTCTTTTGGTGTTCAAAGCCAAAAGATGAAGGCCTATATTATAAATGAATCTGTGGCAGGGCAAGTGCTTGAACTGCAACAGATCCGATGAGTAAAAGAAATAATGTGAATAGTTACCTTCTCTGTTATCTTCTGCAAGCCAAATGGATACGTCTGCATAAGCTGCCTTGAAGCAACATACTTTATTTCTCCTTCACTAATATTCAATGTAGGCTCCGTGTGCCTGAGCAGTGACTGAGAGTTGCCAGGCAATGTTGTTATGCTGTGACTCACATTAATGACAGGCTCCCCAGAGAAAGGATCTCCAGCCTAGCCATCATTCTTGGGCTGAGTTGTAAGTCCCGTGTCACAGAGATAAACAACTCTTATAGTAAAAATTCTTCAGTTACAGTGCCACAAAACTTACATCTGAATCTTATGGACTGTGGAAATATAAAATAAATTTTCAGTGCCTGACACTGTTTAGATGAAGCCCCAAGTCATTAGACAATTTTTTGATTATACATCTAACATAAAAGAATTGTTTCCAAGTAGAGAAAAAACCACAAAAGCCAAGGTCTAAATTGTTCCCTTTTCCCTGAAGACTGACCCAAGATGCTGTCCAGCAGATGATTTACCACAGCAGTTGGTTCTTCTATGTGCAAATGGATATAGGAATTTCCTAGAAATACAGCTCTGTGATGTTTCATGTGTCTTCCTTTCCAGAAGTTTGTATCACTTGGAAAATCCTCTGACTCATGCTTGGAGTCCTTGGAATAGCGGTTATATGTGATATCTGTTTGGTGACTTTTTTTTATGACAGAGCAGAAGAAAACACTTGAAGGAAACTCAAAGGTTGGAAAAGACGTGACAAATTCTCAGAGCATCTCAGCAACACTATGGAGTGAAAGACTTTACCAACAGTGCTAACACAGGGGATTTTTTATTTCTTTCCATCTCACAGTTAATCATGTCTAGGAATTTCAGAGAGGCAGTGCCATTTCATATGCTTGAAAATATGCAGTGGAAATTTGTATTTCCTTCTCATAATGTGAATCAATGGCACTTTGACTGATTCAGAAACAAAAGGATGTTTGCTGAGTAATCAGAGGGACTCAGAGATAATCAAGAAGGGAATAATCAAAGTCAATTAATAGTTGGAAGGGAAAAGGGAGGACAATGAACAGCATGTTTTTGATAGACTAACCTCTCATCTGGATATGGAAAGAAGTATCTTTTTTTAAAAAAAGCTAATGTTCAGGAGAACTGAGAAACATTATAGTTTACCAATAAATGTATACTGTCAACATTAGCATGGTGAAATAATGGTGACTGTTGTTTGTATAGCATTGACTCTAACCAGCCTTAACAGAAAAAAATCAGTCCTTAATAGACAAATCTCTAAAGCCAGCTATAGCACTCAGCAGCACAAACATGTCCAAACCACATGCTGGATGACATAATATCTTTTAGAAAAGTGCCAATGAATATTTAGGAATTACAACAATACATCTGTTTAGAGTTTATATGCTTTAAAATTGGTTACATACCATGACTGCCTTTCTTTTGGATTTTTAGGGCTTGGTTTTGTTTGGGTTTTTTAATGAGATGTAGTTGTTCGAGAGCCCTATAAGGCATGATGAATGTTACTATTTCACTTGTCAAATTGAAGACCAAATCTCAGGTGCTCATAGTGGTCTACATAGTTCATAAACAGCTGTTCAGGTAGGAAATTCAAAGTAAAAATTCTTTTTCTTGAATTGCACAGTGGTTTGTTTGTGCATCCAGAAACAGGTCACAAACACATGGTAGTGTCAGTGATTCCAAGTGTGCTCTTGATCTGTTCCTAAACTCCTAGCTCTGTATATGCATTTAGAGTATAGAGAATGAAAACTGAAAGGCTTTAGAAAGACTCTCAATCCCATGCATTTCTAGCCCACCAGGAGAATGCTTGATGCAGTTTTTGAGGGAATTAAAAATGTAGATCAAACAGAAAGATTTTTCCTAGCTTTTTATTTACTGGGGACCTACAAGATTACACTTCTTTGAACGTTTGGTTCCAGATCCCTCGCTTTTAAACGCACAATCTGCAGATGCAAGGCTGTAAAGGTCTAAGCACGAGTCCATTCAGCCTAACAGGAGATGTTCATTGGAGAAGAATGTTATTTGCCAGTTTCCATCAATCCACATGATAGAGATTGTCTTAGAGGAGTCAGAATATTCTCTAACCTGGCAGATTCTGGTAAGAATGAAAATCTCACAAATTACAATCTTACTGTTTTATCTTCATGGTGACTCCCTGCTCTGTGCATTTCAATTTTCTTCTGGTTTGGGCTGCATTGAGAATTTCTGCCCATGAATTTTCCTGGCAAAGAAAAGAGCAGTTGATAAATTATCTCTGGGCAGGCATATGTTTAAATGTCATAGTAGCAGTCACATCTGGACCAAAATTTTTGAGTAAAAAAAATGCTAATTTTAGTATTCACATTGTGTTGTAGCTGGAGCTGGTTGAGTATCAGTTAACTAACAAGATATATTTTTGCTACAGAGATCTCAGATGTTTGTAAATGTCCCAAGGCATGGCAAAAGGTGTCAAGAAAGTTAAAAAAACAAAAAAAAAGAAAGAAAAAGAGAAGGATAGAAAAGTACAATGTTACAATTGTCTTCTGAGAAACCAACAGCAGAAAAAGAGAAAAGAAAGAAAAAAAACAAAACACAACTGAAGCTTGTTGACTCAAAGAAACTAGGGTTATTCACTCATGTGGACATTTGCCACCAGCATTGTGATAAAGTTTTGGTTTTGCAAAGTTTATGCCTCCTGCAGATAATTGGGTTGCAGGACTCTGAGAACATCTTTCTAAAGATTCAGGTGCTTGTGTCTGATCTGAGAGGTTTTACGGTAAACAAGCAATGATGTCTATATTCAAGATAAAAAAATTATCACATGGAGTATAGCCTTAGCTAAAATGAAGGTTTTCCTTGTTAATCTCTCCTGTCATCTGCCCAAGCTTACCCTAGCATGTCTCCTTTTATAAGGCCTCAGCTGTTAAAGCACACAAAACTTCTTTTCATTCCATTTACAATATGTCTTAACAGTTCCTCTTTAAATAAACTGTAAAAATCTTTTAATTGTCAAAGTTAATGCTGGTGACAACAGAACTTTCCTTGATTTTTTTGAACAGGCTTTTTTGTATGTGTCTTTATATAAGGCTAATTAACAAAAGCTATATTTGTTGTATCAGGATCCTGTTTTGTTGCTAGTGCAACTTCCCCTGACGTTTTTTATCATCAGGCTGTTTCATAAATATAGGGGAAACAGAGTCAGGCTCTAAATATCATTGACTTCCAGTGAGATTTTTGAATCTAAAATCTGAATATTTTATAAAATCTTTCTAAGACTGGCTGATTCTTTATGATATAACTGGGAGCATTAAACTAATGATTTCTGTCATTGGAAGTATTTCTGAGTGTGTAGGCCCAAACAAAACATAGACATAAAAAACTCTAACGGTTCTTTTCACTGCTTAGCCAAAATTGTCCTAAAGGTCACAGAAAATTTCTTGAACACATGGGATCCTCAGACATACACCAGTACTACTGTAGTGCACCAAACCCTATTTATACATGGGACAACAAAACTGGATTTCTGCTTTGACAAAAAGTTCTGTGTCAGGCAGCTGCAGAGATCATGGAAAAAAATACAGCCACCTCTGAAAGCTATTTTGACTCTTGCTTTATCCTGCAGTTAAACCCATAAAAGCTCACTGGAAATAGCAACAACTAATGAACTGTAGCTCCTTTCAGCATCATGGGGATATATAGCTATGGAGGCCACAAATGGATTTAAAGGTCTTATTAAAATACTGTTTCTTTAGAGAATTCAGAGTCCCCGATTCTTTTAATAGTTTGACTTCTGGAATATTACATTTTTGAACTAAACAAGTAATTTTCAGTCTTACTGCATGTTGCATAGTGTAATAATGTAAACTGTCACCTGCTAAACTTCTGGCCCCAGACTAAAAGATAGATATTTACAAATGTTTCCAGTGATAACTAGCTTTCACTCTTCTGGCAATGAGAAAACAAACTGTCTGGTGTCAAAGTCATATTCTGCCTACCTAAGCCATCTGAATCCCTGAATCTGTTTCTAGTCTCGAGGCTGTGCTGTTGGATGGAAGTGCAAATGTGTGTCCATTCCTCTCTTGCTGTTGGGGAAGGAATTGCTCTGTGAACCTGTCAAGATACCTGTAATCAGTATAATTTAGTCTAGGTCTGGTACCTAAGTTACTCTGGTACTCTGTTACTCCTACGAGTCCAGATGGGAGCTGTAGTACAACCTACTCCAGACTGGTTGATGGGAACAGGCCTCCTCACCTCCCAAAGTGATCATGTTTAAGTCACACCCTAGCAGCTCTGGTGTAAAGGTGCTCCTTAAAGGCTATAAGTGCAGTGTGGTAAGACAGTGAGTTCTCTGGCACTGATCCTCACATTTAGAGCTCTGTGGAAAAAAAATAGAGAGTCAAAGAATAATTTAGGCTGGAAAAGACTTCTTGAGATAATCTGGTCCAACCTCCCTGCTCAAAGCAGGGCCATGTAGAGCAGGTTGTCCAGTCCATGGACAGAGACTCTACAACCTTTCTGGGCAACCTGTTGCTGACTACCTTCAGAGCAAAACAATTTTGTTGTGGTCAGATAGTATTTCATGTCTTAATTTGTGCCAGTTGCCTCTTGTCCTGTCACCTGGTATATGAAGAAGAATCTGCCCCCTCATCTTCATTCTCTCTCATCAGGTACTTATACACATAAATAAGATCCCCTGAATTTTCTTTTTCCAAAGTGAAGTCTTACTTCTGAGCCTCTCCACATGAGAGAACATGAGAGATGTTCTAGTACCTCCATCCATTACCTTTGGGGCCCTGCACTTGACACAGTTGTGTTAAATCCATACCTTTCTTCTGCTGAGGAGCCCAGAACTGGACCAAGCACTCAGGTGCAGCGTCACCAGGGATGAGTAGAGGGAAGGATCACATCCTTTGAACTGCTGCTAGTGCTCTTAATGCAACTGAGGATGCTATTGGCCTTTTTCACCCCGAGAGTATACTGTTCACCTATGGTCAGCTTGGTCTGCCAGAACCCAAATGTCCTCCTTAGCAAAGCTGCTTTCCAGCCACTCAGCTGCCAGAATATACTGGTGCCTCATGGTTCCTCTCCAGGAGCAATACTGTGCATTTGCCTTTGCTGAACTTAATGACATTTCTCTCTGTCTATTTTTCCAACATGTTGAGGTCCCCCTTCTGAACAGCATGGCACCCATACGGTTTATCAGTCACTCCTCCCAGCTTTGTGTCATCTGCAAATCTCCTGAGGGTGAACTCTGACCCAGTATACCAGGTTATTGGTGAAAAGGTTAAACTGTTCTGTCCTCAGTATTAAGTCTTGAGATACACAGTTACTGACTTGCCTCCAACTGGATTTCAAGCCACTGTTTGGGCCCAGCAGCTCAGCCCATTTTTAATCTATGTCATTATCCACTTTTCTAACCCACAATTTGTCAGCTTCTCTGTGATGGCAGAGGTAGGGTGACTTCACTGGAGTCAAGTTAAAGAACATCAGCTGCTCTCCGCATTTTATCTGCCCAGCTAGTGACCTCATTGTAAAAGCCATCAGGTGGGACAAGTGGATTTTCCCCTCATAAATATATGCTGACTATGTGCAGTAAACTTCTTGTCCTTCACGTGTTTGAAAATGTGTTTCATGAAGATTTTCTCTAAACAGCTTCCCAGAGACTGGAGTGAGGCTGCGTGTCCTGGAGCCAACTCACCCTTCTTGAAGATAGAAGTGATCTCTGCTTTCTCCCTGTTTCTAGGAACATTCCGCAATCACCATGACCTTTCAAATGTAATCAAGAGCAGCCTTGCAGTAACAGTTCCTTCAGCACTTTTGGGCACATCCCTTCAGGCCCCATTGATTTATGGATGTCAAATATGCTTAACTTTCCCCTAAGTCAGTTCTCTTCCACTGAGAGTAATTATTCTTTTTTCCATACTTTCCCTCTGATCTTAGAGGCCTTGGATTTCAAGAGGCCAATCTTATTAGTAAACACTGAGCCTAGGAAAGCACTGACTTTTCTGGTGTCATTTGTCACCAGTTCCCGTTCTCCATTCAGTAGCAGACCCATAGTTTCCTTTGGTTTTCCTTTGCTGTTTGTATGCTTGTAAAATCCTTTATTGTTGCTGTTTACATACCTTCCAAGATTCAGCTCTTCTTAGGAGCAATATGTTCATTGTACATCCATGCAGACCTCCTGGAAGGTTTTCCTGGTTGATTTCATACTTCTCTGGACAGACCCTTCTTGAGCTTCAGGAGGTGATCCTTGCATATCAGCCAGTCCTACTAGAACTCCAGCCAGTCCTACTAGAACTCTTTTTTCTCCATGGCATTCTTCCAAGCATACGCCCGAGGAGATACAAATGGGTTTTTGTGTAATCCAGGGCTATGGTCTTGATTTTTGCCCTCCTGTCTCCTTTTAAGATCTGCCCTACACCATTTTATAGTTACCACAGTCAAGGCAGCCTCTAACTTTCATGTTCTCTGCAGTTCTTCCATTTTCTATAAGTATCAGACCTGGCTGAGCACCTTCCCTTCTTGGCTCCTGCACTATGTGTTCCATAAGGTTTCAATGCACTCAACAAGTATCCTAGATTATTTGAGTGCTGCTCAGCTGTCCTTCCAGTAGATATTAAAGGGGTTAAGGCTCCCCTTGAGGGCCAGAGGCTGTGATTCTTAAACTTCTGCTTGTTTGCTGAAGACATTATCTTATTTTTTCCTGAGAGGGCAAGCTATAGCACATTCCTGTTGCAACAGTGCCCATGTTGGTCTGCACACTAATCTTGATGCAGAAGCTTTTCACTGACTCCTGTGCTGTCCCCAGGCAGAGCTGTTTGCATTTCAAATGCTCTCATGCAGCTGGTCACTCCCCCCATCA
This sequence comes from Notiomystis cincta, assembly GCA_013398075.1. Classification (NCBI taxonomy): domain Eukaryota; kingdom Metazoa; phylum Chordata; class Aves; order Passeriformes; family Notiomystidae; genus Notiomystis; species Notiomystis cincta. Next base: position 11,760 of record VZRX01019340.1, on the reverse strand, counting down.
CCATGCCGGCCTCTCCTTCCTTAAAAGCCTGCATCCCTTCATTGCACTCCTCTAACCATTCCATTGATGTTTGTAATATGGTCACTTAGAATAGATATTACCATTTCTGATGTGCATGTAACTACATATTAAATGGCATTTTGTGGTATAACCCTAGATGGAAAGCTAGTCTGAATCTGACCTGCCAAAATATTCTCTGCTATATCTGGTATATGACACCCCCTTTCTTCCAAAACCTCTTGAGGCAGTGTAGCTGACAGCTGCTGGGAGAAACAGGCAGATGACTATGGAGAAGGATAACAGAAGGTATGGCAAGCAAAATCTACTTCTGTAAAACCTCTCAGAGTGTAGTTACTTATACACATTTACTTGTTCAGAAGATACATTTGGATGATAAGTCTTGTAGGCAAAGAGTAAAAGATAGGATGGAAATACAGATTATTAATATAATCACAGATAAATTTTAAATTATTTAAAACTGAAGATTGTCTTCACTGTAGTATGGCTGACTTCAAAACCTAGAATATTGAAGATCAGGCTTTCAGATTATTTTTGCTTTTCTTTTCCTTCATAATATTTTCTTCTGGAATGAAATAAATAATATCTTTCTCTTGTTTATATTTGCTCTCCTTTTGGTTGCTATTTTCCCAACATTCTCCTCTATAATGTAACTATTCATCTAGTCTAGATTTATTCAGCCAGATAAGAATTCAAATCTTATTGAATTCCACCACCAATTCTGTTACCCAGTGACTAAAATTTTGACTAACAACCTATTTGTCAGAATATGATCCCAAAAAGGCAAGCAGTTTTTCTTTCCAGGGAAGCTTTCATTACTCTTTGCAGAGCAAATTAGACACTGCCTAAACTTCCTGTTGTTAATGCTTGTTGACTGAGATAGACAAAGAAATGAGTGTCAGGCCTCTCAGCTGCAGACCCCATCTACTACTTACACTAAACAGCCTCTGCAGGCTTTGGCAGTTGGTTCTTTCTTAGTACTGCATCTTTAATGGCCCATTTCCCCTTGTTGGCCAGGGACGAGCTGTAAAATTGCCTAATAGTACTTAAAGATACCTATTAAACTTATCATCTGTGTACCACATTGGAATTCCACACAGTGCTTTTTTCCTAACATAATTATTCCAAGAAAAATAGCCACAAAGCTTCCAATTTATATTTCACTAGTTTTTTAACATCATTTGCATTTTGAATTGTGTTTTTCCTTTTTGATTGTTTTGTTTTTGTTTTTGAAGCAGAAGCATGAAACTCTCTTAATGTTTACTTTTAACTTTGATGATCTCAAAGGAAAAGGAAAAACCTGGAGTTGCTTTTAAATTCTCAGAAATTATTAACGATTTGATCATGTCACTATGTGCATGACAGAAACAAGAGGTTCTTTGGATAAGCCTTACATTGGATTCTGGGAATGTATAAGACGCAGCACATGATTCAGGGCAATGGACAATCTCAATCTAAGACCATACACAGCATGAACTTTCAGGAGTGTGGTGAAACGTTACTGCCTGAAGGAATAAAGTAAAGAGCAGTAGGAAAGTTTTTAGAGTGTTCTGTGATCTTGAAAGTAGGAGGAGGTGTTTACAAAAGTCTTACACACTGATTGCACCATATTATTATTGGTGATGCAGTACACCTGAGCAGCAAGTTGAAGTAGCAGAAAATGACTGAACTGCCAAAGAAAGTCAAGCAGGCCAAGGTGTTATGAGTGAGTGAGCAAAAAGAATAAAGAGCAAGAACCCAGAGAAGGCTGAAATAGATTGTACTACAGCTTCAGTGGCCACTGAAATTTGTCATCCAAGAAAAATCTAAGCATTCATGTTACTGAGGTCCGACTTCAGAGAATGGGACAATTAACTTTCTTACTTTTGCCTTACTTTAGAAGAGGATGATGGATACCAATTTAGGGAAGGACTGAGTTTGTGTTAACCCTGTAATTAATCCCTAAAAGAGAAAATTTTACTCCAGTGAAATCAGGGTGCCTCCCTTTTTCAGCTGAATTTGATGATAGAGCAAAATCAACCTTTATTTGGCTTCTTATGTCTTAAAATAACCCTTTCATATGTTCTCTTTCAAAACTTTTGGTCAAGTTGTGGTTTGATGTTTATTGACTTATTTTTGTTCAAAATTTTACTTAGCCCATGAATCTTGCAAAAGTTATTGGTGTAGGTCAAGTTATTGCATCTTTTGAAATTGTTTCTGTAAGCGTCCTTTGCTAATGACATTAATACGTTGTTATTCTGCTTAGTTTTATTCTTTGAAAGAGGTAGGATACTCTTGCTTATTGATTTTCTAGACTCATTTTCAATTAAATTAGTGGCAAAGCTTTCTATGATTTCCAGGTATCAGATGGACCTTGTGGCATCTGAAGAGTCAGATCTTATCTCTTAATGACATACTGGAGTAATCTGTTTAAAAGATAGTAGCTCCTTTTGCACAGACAATACTAGATTTTGACTGCCTTGTAAATCCAAACATCTTTGGCCTATACTTTAATAGTAAACATAAGTCTTATGGGACATGTGCCATCAAAATATTCAAATTCTCTTTACATGGTTTTTGTTCCTGGTTTGGAATTATGCTGGATCCAAAGCCTGTCAGACAGTGATAGTTTTTCTGCAGCCTTCCCTATATGCCTGTCTGTGTATTCGTGTGTGTGTGTGTGTGTGTGTGCCTGCTGATATAACCTGAAATTTCTTGGAAAGTGGTGTCACCTGTGAGTGTTAAGTCCTGTGTACTCTGGTTCCTTTTCCAAAATTATTTCAAATGGCTTTCCTTTTATGAATCATCTCTTGATATGCACTGAGAATATTCTCATACACATACAAGCTTCGTAAGTCGGCACAAAGGTCAGAAAACCCCTTGTATTAGAGGACATAAGGGCTGCAAACTGAGAAGTTAAAACTGCCTGACTACGTCTTCTAATAGCTCACTGAAAATGAATTTAGCACAGTAATCATCTTAAGATCAAAATTTTCTTTCGTGATATTAACCTGTCAACTACAGCTGCTTGTTAATGTCATGCTGAATTTGTCAGATATGGGGTCTGTGTTTTCATTTAACTGCCAGAATATCTGTGTGCTGCAGACAGAAGGTCTGGTTCTGAGTGCATCACCAAGCCTGTGCTGCTTGCTACTTCTGATAATGTTTCGTCTTGCTGCCTCTTGCTGCCTCTCTGGAGAGGGGCCTTAGAACAGCATTTGTCTTCCAGTGTTCCTCTGAAATTATTGGGCAACCATAATATTTGTTTCCTGAAGATATCAGGAGTTAAAGAAAGTAAAAGCTGTACTGTGGTACACTCAGCATGCAAAGCCGAAACCACATCATTGCCCAGAAATTGTCAGTTCATGGTAAGTATTGTATGAACAAGGCTATTAACAAGTAGGGAGGAATGTTTTTCCATTGATAAGTTGGCCAGGCTCCAGTGTTGTACAAATGTACATACTTTTTCCTTATGTTCATTCAATGGGTTAATAAATATTTTCCCTTCCTAAGCTGTACACTGCCAAATGGCTGCTATATTTTCTGTCCCAGAAGAGGCTGCATTTTGTTCACCTGCACTATAGTTTCTGCCCTCTGAAGTATTCTAATGGTTTTTCAAGCTAATTTAGACTATGTATATATGTAAATGCCATACACACTTGCTCAAACACAGCAATCTAACAAACTTTATTTTGTTACCATGGTGAAAATGGATCTTTCAGGGCAGATTACTTTTGCTGACACATAATCATGACTCTTCAGCTTTTTATGGCAGTGTTCTCTTTGCCTTGAAGAGTTACAGAGCTATTCTAATGGGTTTATCAGGCTGATTATTGTCTGGAGTAAAACTATCTTGCTTGGAACATGCAGCAAGAGTGTTCTGCTCTGTGGCATTGCAGAGTTTCTCTTCTGCTCCTCTGAAGCAGCAGCAGCAGCAGAAGTAATCAGCAAAGGGGAGGACGTAAGATTGCAGTGACAGCCACTGTGAATTTGCTTTAAGTCCAAGGGATCTGGCTTACGCAGTGCAGGAATTTAGATCTCTGTCCTCTGATTTCAGGGAGAGCTTAATTCAGATGCTTTGCATACTGTTTCACAGTATTTGCATTATAAGACTTGTCTTGTGGTGAAATTGACAATTAAATGGCAAATTTTAGTGCCATCACCCATTTCTTGAAATAGAGCGGCAGAGAGTACTGCTGGGGATGTTGAAATACTGCAATGCTTCCAACAATTTTCTCATTTGTAACCTGTTGCCTTTAGAGTTCTCTCCAGGAGAGCACATTAATACTTTTGTTGAAGAGCTGACAGTGGACGTTCCTGCTGATTTGTTACTGAAAAGTAACACTGTTAGGGGTAATCTCACTTATAAAGAGAAGAGTACACCACTTTGCTTAGAAGACCATATAATCTCAAGAGTGTTTTCCTTTCTTCTGCTCCCTCTGATTTGAATATTTTGCAGTTGTCTACTTATTTATGTGAGGAGCAAAGTCCAGAAAAACTAACATTGTTTTCATTGGCCTTTGAGATTGACACTTCTTGACTAACACACTGCGATAACATTACACATTGGCTTAGATCAGGATAAGTACTTTTGCAGTAAAGGGCATCTTTTGCAATTTTTTGTGCTTTGGGTACATGGGAGGAGAAAAAGCAGAAGGATTTGGTTCAGCTAACTTCTTGTTAAATTCTGTTAACATTGTTTTCTTGATAGTTCTTATAAAATTGAAAACATTTCTGACTCTACCAAGTTGTTACATTTTTAAGCTGTGTTTGCAATAGAATGGTGTCAGTGATTTTGACAAGGAATAACACAATCTTTTTTTCCCCACCTGTATTTTTTAAAAAGAATGAATGATGATTGTGGCCTGTTAAAAGGATTTTCAAATGTGCATCAAAATTTCTGTGCAAAATTGCCAAAGGACTTAACAGTTGCCCTTGAGTAAAGCAAGACCTCAAACCACACAAATACAGAAGGTAAAATTGGTCATGCATCTGGATCACTGAAGGTTTAACTAGGCAGTCATTTTCCTTGCATGTAACAGACGGGAGTGTGAGCCAGTTGAGAACTGCAGGTAACGTAGAAGACAAAAGGCCAGGTTGCTCTCTCTGGTTCCTCAGCATTGTTCTTCCGCGACTTTGCGCATTCTGATTCTTGCCTAAAGAAAATCAGGCAACAAAGGCCAGCTGTGTAATGACTTTGGTTTTTTCTCTAACCTGTGCAATTGACCTATTTCAGGGATGTTGTGATGCATATTGAAGTAAGAGGATTCAAGATTGTCATATGTCAAATTAGATAAATTTTTTGCCTGTGGCATTCATGTTAGACCTTTAGTTACCCTCCTTTATCCCCACCTAATTTAATTTCTTTAATTTTTAATCTTTCTTTCGTATCTTTTTATTGTGGGTTGTTTTGTTTTGTTTTGTTTTCATCATGCAAAGAACAGTTTTTGTATCAGCAGGATTTAAATTAGCACCTTCATAATGACATTAAAACATCTGTGTTTTAAACCAGCAGACCATTGGCTTACTGGTAATCATTGCACAAGATGCTCAGCATATATTCCCATGTGATTATGACCAGCTTTTTGAGCAGATAGGAGTTGTAACTGTGCCTTTGGAGAGGAAGACCATGCTCTGTCACTGACACATTTGAAAGCTGCTTGCACATTCTTGGGCTGTACTGCGGAACTCCAGCGTTTCAAACACCAGCTTAACCAAAAGGATCCATTTCTTACTTCCTTCCATTATTGGCAGCATTGGGGCTCATCCTATATATGAATCAAGGCTGCCATTTCACTCAATGAGAAATACTTCTTTTAGAAAGAATCATCTAGCTCAAAAATATCAGTAACATCTTTGTCTTTTAATAACCATAACTGAGCAATCTAGCTTGGCGGGTTTATGTTCTATCTCTTTACAGTATCACATTGCAGATACTAATATAGTCGGTCTTTTAACTGGGTTAGAAGGGTGAAGGGGATAAGGCCAGTCTCTCTGGAGATGAGCCTGGGGGTGACATGCCAGAGTTGGTGCAATGGACAGCCCAGCTGAAGTGCACCTACACCAATGCACATGGATAACAAACAGGAGGACCTGGAAAACACTGTGCAGCAGGAAAACTATGATGTATTTGCCATCACAGAAACTTGGTGGGATGACTCTCATGACTGGAGTATTGCAGTAGATGTCTGTAAGCTCTTCAGAAGGGATGGGCAAAGCAGCAGAAGGCATGTGGTAGCACTGTACATTAGCGAGTGTTTTGCTTGTATTGAAAGTGATGATGATGAAGATGACAAGGTTGAGTGCCTATGGGTGAAGATCAGGGCAAAGATCAGCAGTCAGATGGGGGGAGTCTGTTAAACCACCCAACCAGGATGAGCAGACGGATGAGGTTATTCTACAAGCGCTGGCAGGAGTCTTACAGTCTCCAGCCCTAATACTTGTGGGCAACCAGCTTGCCGAATGTCTACTGGAAATACAACACAACAGAGAGAAAGCAGTCTAGGAGGTTTCTAAAGTGTGTGGAAGACAATTTCCTTACACAAGTGGTAAATGAGCCTACTAGAGGAGGTGCCCTGCTAGAGCAGTTGACTGTGAACAGGGAAGGACTGGTGGGTGATGTGGTGGTCAGTGGCTGTGTTGGGCATAGTGACCGTGAAATGTTAGTTTTCAATACTGGGAGAAGTAAGGAGGGGCACCAGCAGAACTTTCACCTTGGTCTTCCAACAGGCAGACTTTGGCATGTCTACAAGATTGATTGACAAGAGTCTCTTGGGACTCAGCCCTGAAGAGTAAAGGAGTCCAGAAAGGCTGGATGTGCTTTAGAAAGGAATTGTTAAATATTCAGAATCAGGTTGTCCCCACATGTAGAAAGACAAGTTGTCAGGAGTAAGACTGATCTGGTTAAACAGAGATCTTCATCTGAAACCTAGGGAAAAAAAGAAATCTGTTGTCTCAGGAAGGAGGACCAGGTAACTTCACAGGACTATTAGGATGCAGTGAGGCCATGGAGGGAGAAAACTAGAAGGGCCAAAGCCCAGCTAGAACTTGATTTGGCCTTCAATTAAGGACAATGAAAAAACTTTCTGTAAATACATTGGCAGCAAAAGGAGGGCCAAGGAGAGTCTCCATGACTTGTTGAATGCAGAGGGTAGTGTCATGACAAAGGATGAGGAGAAGGCTCATGTATGTAGATGTACGTAATGCCTTTTTTGTCTCTGTCTTTAATATCAAGATCAGTTGTCCTCAGGATCAACGCCCGAGCTGTAAGTTAGGGACAGGGAGCTGAATGAAGCCCAAATAATCCAGGAGAAGATAGTGATCTGCTATGCCAGTTAGACACAAGTCTGTGGGGCCTGGTGGGATCCACCCCACAGTAGTGAGGGAACTGGCAGAAAAACTTGCGAAACCCCTCTCAATCATCTACCAGCAGTCCTGGTTAACTGGAGAAGTTCCAGCTGACTGGAGGTGGGAATTGGTTGCTCCTGCTGTGCCTACAGTGAGAGGACAAGAAGAAAAGACCTTAAAATGAGACAGGGGAGATTCAGATTAGTAATTAAAAAAGAATTTTCGCTATCAGGTGGTCAGGCACTGGAATAGGTTGCCAGAGGTAGGTGATAGAGTTGCCGTCCCTAGAAGTGTTCAAGAGGCATCTGGGTCTGGTGCTGGTGATGTGGCTTGGTCTTTTAGAGACTACAGTCATAGTCCTGGGTGGACAGTTGGACTGGATGACCTTGTAGGTCTCTCCCAACTTTGGTGATTCTAAAGAAAAGAGTGCTGTGGCTGAGATGAAGGACAGAACAGGCATCTTAACAAATCAAATGATCTAAATCTAAGTTAGTCCATTCCCAAGAGCCACTTGTAATTATTCTGTTCTGTGGCTGATTTATTTATAACTATAGAGTTGCAATGGGAACAAAACTTTAGGCCAAATTCTGACCTCAGAATATAAATCTAGAATCATTTTGCTCTGATTTTTTCAATTTTGATGGCATTACTTTTAGTTCATTCTTTCGTAATTGAGGTCAGAATATGTTCTCTTTTATCTAATTTTGAGCACAAAGAGCAGCGGGATGTATGTTCAAAATAGGTCTGCAGCCACCTCAATATGGTCGTTTGTACCTTGAGGCTGACCAGATTTTGAGCCTCTTCTGTGTGCCAGGGACAAGACAGACAGACTGACAGGCTCTCCAAGGCTGAGGAGTGTAGGTAGCTCACTACACAATTACCAGTTGCTCTCAGTGATACTAGGAGATGCTTTTTAACTTTTTAGGACACTGTGTCAGTTTGTAAATCAGTTTTGCCAGAATAGGAAAGAAGTCAGAGAGCCACTCCCAATTCTGCTGTGCCCAAATGATATATTTGTGATAGCAGCAATGTTTCACTGTTTATTTAAGAGTAAATGAATCAGATAAACTCCACAAAATAGGAGAAATTCTGCAACAGCAAGTGAAGCTATGCAATTTGTCTGAAATCTTGATTCATGTGAGGAGCAGGGAGAAACACTGCAATTTTATTATGAATCCTAGGCTGTTCTATACCAACTATTTTTTTAATGTGTTGTTTACATCTTCTCAAATTGACTGTGTAATGCATCTAAAAAGCTGGCAGATGAAAGCCCCCTCTTGCAACAGAAACAGTGCTCTGTGGCTTTTGCGCTTACTGCCTGTAACTGTGAAGTGGGAACGTGGCCTGAAGATTGTTTTAGTTAGTTAATACAGAAGTAGGAATGTCTTCATTATAGCAACATTCTTCAGTAGCAATTATATATCAACCCTTGGAAGGTGAAACTAATTATTCTCCATTTTGGAACATCTCTTCTAGATTAGAAAATACAGTGCTTCCAAGAATCATCTTGCAGTTCAGCAAACCTGCTTGCAGTGAAAAGTGCTAGTTATCCCCCTTCCTCTTTTTTTAAGACTTGACATTTTCTTGGGTATGTTTTTTAATTTCTGGTTTGGGTATATTTTACAGAAATATAAAGCAGGTTGCTGCTGCAATCATTTCTAAATTTAGCCATGCTCTGATGGCTGGAATGTGAATGTGATCCCCCTGGTTAGTAAGCAGCTACTTAGGTTTCTATTATGGTTTTGATAGATTATGTTTATTTTTCTTTTGGAAATAACAACAATTGTTATAATCCAGGTGCTTTGCTAATTGTGTGGAATTTAAACATTGCCAAGATATCTGTACATACTATCATTTCTGTAATTTAATCATGTCTCAGTTCATGTCTTGAGCATTCAAGCCTTCTCCTCCATGATCTTCTATAATAGCTTTAGCATTTAAATGAATGGATTTGACAACAAAAACCAAACATTTCTTAAGAAGATAAAGTAGCTGTGCTTTGATAGATGCAGCTGTTTTTGTGATCCGTGGTTTGTACATCAGGAATAAGAAGGGCAGCACTGCATATCTACAAGCTACTTAAAATTATTTCAAAAGGATTTTGAAATATCTGGTGAACCCAGTACCGGCCAAAAAACCCCAAGACATTTCCCAACATTATCTGCACCTCAGGAACTGCAAATGTAGAAGCACTTCAGGGATACTTCCATAGGCTGATGTGCTTCTCTGCTTATGTGCTGATGGACACAACAGTGTTGATATCCACAGTGGATATATCCTTGTACCTCCTTGGCCAGGGGTTCCAAAATAAGATGCATGTTTATGTTGATCAGATGCAGACTGGTTATAGCTACAGTTGGTAATTTATGTCGTCTCTAATCAAAAATCTGGTTTTGGTGTGGAAATTCTCTCTGTATGTCCTCAAATCACCCTCAGTGAAACTGGGCAGTTTGTCCATTAATTCACCACTCTTATGAATGCTGAGCAATACTTAACAGGAGACTAAAATGTGAAACTAGAAAGCTTGCAAGAGTGTTAATTTAGTATCTCCACCTTCTTTCTGCCAATGATAAATGTTTTTATTGTTCAGAGCATGAACTGGGCTGTTAAGGAGTACGGAACTGGTTGGCTGTAAGGTTTTTTTTATTTTTAAAGAAGCAATAGCTGCATTTATGTGGTTCAAATCCAACTAAAACATGAATTAAATAACTAAAAAATCAGGAGACTGTGCAACAAAGCAGAGTATCAGTAAAGTTCTGAACATGACTAAAGTCATTATGTCTGAAAGACAATCAGGAGATGAATCTTCAAGATTTTGGGGGCAACCTAGTGGCACAGAAGTCCATGCAAGATGAGAGCAGTTCTGAAGAAATTATTGGTGCCCCATTATTGATGCCTGACAGTTTATTAGCAAATGGTGCTTTTGCAGCTGCTTTGGAGTCTCCAGCTACAATGTAGTATAAGTTTAAAAGTGTTTTGAAAGAACCATTCCTGCATCTCTTCAAGAGATTTTCTATTAAAGGAGCAATCAGACTGGTACGTGTAACTGGGAGGAAGTTGAAAGCAAAAGGGTCCTTCTGTCAGTAATTTCAAATCTGTTATTAAATTTGATGCTGTGAAATAATATGAGCAGGAAGAGTGTCTGTTACTTCTGTGAAGAGCTCTGTATTTATCACTCTGGGGGACCAGTTACTGCATGACGTAAATCTATTGATGTTAATAGGTCAGTGTGCACTGCAGTGAAAATCACCCTTCTGAATGTTACAGTACTGGATGTATTCATTAAATTATACACGGGAAAAAAAGAACTTGTTCCTGTCAGTCTTGATCCATTAAAGTTGTTTAAGTATTTGGCTATCTTTGATGCTAGTTCTCAAATATATGTATGCATAAAGTGATCTTCTGGATTGGAAAGGAGGCCTAGGAAGTCATAACCTAATTTGCAGTTAAAATCTCACGCTTGGCTATAAAGCTTTTGTCTTGAGAGGATGACAGGATAGTTATGACAACCTCGTCTTCTCTATTCACAGGTGTTCCCTTTCCAAAGAACTTCCTCCAGATCTGCAAGAAGATACTGTGTCGGCTTTTTCGGGTGTTCGTTCATGTCTACATCCATCACTTCGACCGTATCATCCTTATGGGGGCTGAGGCCCATGTCAACACTTGTTACAAGCATTTTTATTATTTTGTGACAGAGCTCAACCTCATAGACCGCAAGGAGCTAGAGCCTTTGGTAAGTGTGTGGTCTGGGCAAAAGCTCTAGGAAATTTTCCTCCTCCTTTCACCCAGTCTTTCTCATCCTTGTTGCAGTGAGCTTCCTTTAGGAACGAGGTCTGTCATTCAACACAGAAGATTTAAAGGGATGAGCTCTGCCTCTCTGCATAGACCCATTCCTTCTGCTGCAGTATTTGTGAATTCTTCAGTAGGCTCTGTAGAAAGAGAAAAGTGCGATGTATTTTGTATGGAAAAATACAAAGTGGAAAATCCTGGCATTTGAAAATAGAAGTTCATTTGTCTTCTGCCTCTTCCTGTGCTATATATTTAGTATATAATTTTATTCTATCTGTTTTCATTGGTCAGTAACAGCATGGCAGTAACTCATAGCAGTCATTTAAATGCATATGAAGGAGACAGTTATCTATATAAAGGTGAATTGTGAGGGGGTTTTAAGTTTTAAGTAGGTGTTTCTGAAAGTATTGAGTGTGTTAGATCCAGAGCACACTCTGAATCTAAGTGTAATAGATGAGGTGAGACAGAGGTTCAGAAAATTAGCAGCATAACAAAACCAGACACTTCCTTGTGGCCTGAAATAGATAAAAATAAATTCATTGTTTCCAGAAGCAAGGTCCCAGAAATGGAAATGTTTTTGCTGTTGCTTGCAAATGCAAATAAAAAAGTATAAGCAGAGAAGGTACA
>VZRX01019336.1:0-36586 GCA_013398075.1 Notiomystis cincta | reverse complement strand
ATATTTGAGACATTCCTGAAAATGAAAGCATCAGGGAATAAGTGCCTAACTGAATTTATGTGGCAGGCTACATTTGATTTGTAGGTGATAGGTTGGCAACCTATGTTGTAAAACACCTCTGTATGGCTGTGTAGTTTTGTTTGGTCAAGTTTTTCAAATTTAAAAGAATAAAAACTAAACAAGAATAGAAAACAGAAATAGGAAATACCAGAAGTGTTCACTGGAATCAAATTTCCTTCTGGGAGGAATCTTAACTTGAGGAGTTTCCTGGCTTTTGAATTCTTTCAAAAACATATTTTTGCACTGCCAAGGGCAGCTTTTGGAGGACTTTTTTTTGCATTTACTTTCTTTATTTTCTGTCTAATCTTCTGTTTAACATGAGAGAGAGGAAAGTTTCGAGGATATTTGGGCCTGTCTAATCTTCTGTTTAACATGAGAGAGAGGAAAGTTTCGAGGATATTTGGGCCTGTCTAATCTTCTGTTTAACATGAGAGAGAGGAAAGTTTCGAGGATATTTGGGCCTGTCTAATCTTCTGTTTAACATGAGAGAGAGGAAAGTTTCGAGGATATTTGGGCCTGTAAATCTTTCTAGTTCTATAGCTTTCCATACTATTGCAAACAAACACTGTACTTGTAACACCTGAGACAGCAAATCTTTGCCTAGGCCATCAGAAAGAAACAAATTGACTCTCTTAATAGGAAACTATGAGCAAAAAAAGCCACATTCCTTTGTCTTGTCTAATTTGCTCTGGTGACAACATTCCTGTGAGTAGATCTGATGACAGAAAGAATTTTGAAATTTCTTTGTAGGAATTTTTGCAGTGAGTCACTAGATGCTATACTGTGCTTTGAATAACTTTATAATTTGACCCTTGTAGAATAGGAGGGCTAGGACTTCCATCATCTGGTATTTTAGGGAAACATACCTTTTCTCTCTTTTCCTTAACTATTGCACTGAGGATGGAAAATGGTATTGTGCCGCAGGATCAGTTAAAAGGGGTGTGAGACTAGAAGAGGCTCTCCACAAGTGAAATGGACTACAAAGAACTTGATTAATTATTGTTGAGTAGTTGCCAGCAGGGTTACGTATATAAAAATTAAGATCTACTAGAATATATATCCCTATCATCTCATCTTGTTTTCATGTGATGTCCAGGACAGGGCTGATATAAATTCATTAGATGTGGTTTTAAGTCCCTTGATCCACACTGCCAACAGAGCTTTAGTACTCTTTGATTCAAAGATAATGGGATTTTGAATGTACAAAGTTTCCATAAACTTCTTAGTTTAGAGCTAAATCAGCTTGCTGCATATATAAAAGTTTGCCAAATGCTGCTTTGAAGTTACTAAGCCTCAAGTTTCCAATCTCTTCTAGATTCAACATGTGAACAGGAACATCTTCGTAGCTAAACTGACATGCACTTACAAACCAATGTGTTTGATGTACAGCACAGATTTTAAGTTGATGGTATTTCCACTTCATAGGCAGATATTTAATCATTTCAGACTTTCCTATTTTAGAAAACACAAATACTTTTGTAAAGCAAACCTTACTTTGCTCATAATAGCCTACTACAGTCTACAGACATCCTAACTGATTTTGAATAATAATTTTCATTGTATTTAAAACAGCTTCTCTTTTTACAGTATTTATAAACTATTTCCTTCATTTTTAACACCAAGAAGTACTGATGAATTTAACACTTTTAAGCTGTAATTTAAAATGTTAAAAACCTCAGCTAGAACAAATGCCAACTATGTAAACTTCTGTCCCAGTGTTGTCTTATGGCAAGAAAAGCATAAGGTGAAAAAATGCAAACTTTCACAAAGGTAATCACCTCTTCATGACTACCATTTCCTTTCAGAAGATTTTAGTAACTAAACTGGGAGCCCTTTCAAACACACATTGAAAATTCACTTACTTGTCTACCTGGGTAATAAAAGTATTTATTTTTACAAATAATAACTTTCTTTTAATGGAAAATGAAAAACTTTTAAAACTTTGCTTTAATGCAAATGAAGAGAGAACCATATTCAGAACTTTTTTCTGGACTTTTGCTGCCCAGGCTATCAAACTATTACCTGATCTTCACGGGAAACTCCTTTCTTTGGCTGCTGCTTTCGCTTGTCTTCATATTTTCTCTTCTCCTGAAGGTATTCTTCAACAACACTGTTTGGAGCAGGTTCCTCCTCTGAATAAGGAAACATATTTGGTTAAACAAATTTAATTTGGTATCATGATTTAGTGTCTTTTTGGAGATAAAATACCAAGCAAAACACTCCCATAAAACATTTCAGTACTGCTTTCTCAGCAGTAGAATGATTTGCTACTTACTGAAATGAAAAACACAACACTGTACTGGGCAGAGAATGAGTCAAAAGATTTTTGTTTCAATTATATTTTACTATGGAGCCAGGGCAAGCAGGATAACAGAAATAAAACCTCTGATGAAAACTGTTGAAATTCCTTTAACCAGTTGGCCTTTGTTTCTGAAGATCTTTCTTGCAGCAGTTGAAATGTTAAGTGTATTAATATTCTGTGACTATTTGTTCAAAAGTAGACAAATAAAATCTATAGAAAAACTAATAGTTTTCCTCTTTTGTAGGCTGAAGTAGCCACAAATCAAGTCTTTGATCTTGCATTAGGGAGAAAACACAGTAATATTTAAACTTTAAACAGAGTTCATCTTGTTAATCAGGAAAAAACTCTTTTTTATATAACAAAGTGATATATAGATGAGTCAAGAGTTACTCTTCATTATCTTTTTTTAACAGTGTCTCCACTGCAGAATATTCATTAATAATTTAATGGGACAAAAACTGAATTGGAAAATTGATCAACACCATATTTTCACATTTTCTTCTTCCTGAATAGCATTAAGACATTGTATATACTGATTTACTATACTTAACATTTATGTGAACATGTTTACACAATTGTTATTTCTGGTAACAAACAGAAGAATAAACCCCCTGGATGTCCATTGCAAGTAATGAACAGAAAACATTTTTCAATGAAAACTGTTTCAACAAATTTCAGGATATACTGCCTGATGAAGAGTAAATCTAAATGAATTTGTTGTTACCAGGTTTTTTAGATGACTGCTGACAGCTTAACAGAAAAAGTTTCTGATTCCAAACTAAATTTCCCTCGCAACTGAAGTTTTCTATGAAATTTATACACAGCACTTGTAATAAAAGGAAATAATTTGTAATGATATAGCTATATATAAAATATTTGTTTACGTATTTCTACAAATAAAATATCTTATTTTCTTTTTATCAGCATTTAAGCAACATTTTAGCCTTTCCACATTGTATTTAACAGGTACCTGGGAAAATAATTAAACATACATAATATCATTCAGAACTGGGTTTTTTTTCTGTTTTCCAGTTGATACGTCAGATATAATGATGAACAGAATATGACAAGTGCCAGCAAGATAAAGAAAGAAAAATCCATCTTCTGAAATGACCCAAATAGATAAATGCATACACACACACATTAAGGGATGATTAAACAGCTGCATGAATGAAATCAAATCTGCCATAAAATCTCATGCAGCATAATATCAGATGAAGTGAGGAGATCAGAAGTTCATGAAAAAACTACCACACATAATGACAAAGTTCAGTATTTCCCCTATAATGTCAATCTCTTCTACAAATTAAAAATCCCATTCTTAATTCAAGACCAAGCCCTCGTCAAAATAATGCATTAGTTACTGCATAAATGCATGTATCCAAACTGTTGACTACTTGGAAACAATGTAACATCTTCTTTTACTAATATTTAGCCCCTAGATAAATAATTTGAAGTGCAAAACCATCTGCTTCCTTATAAAAAACAACCTTTCAGGTGACATTTACCTAAATGAGTGCTTTGAAGAGAATCACATTTACCCCATGATCAATATAACTGCCCACCTATGAAAAGCAAAGAACTGAGAAGAGTGTTCTTGAATACGTATGAAAATGCCAGTCACAAACTGGCCACAAACATTTAAATATGGAATCCACCCTTTGATATACATACATTGAGTTTAAAAATGTGATCCTTAGTTATTTTGACTTAGGTCTTTTGACTAAAATTTAGTTTAATGTAATGCAGCTCAAATACAATTCTCATACAAAAAGAGTAAAAATTTCTCTGAAGTTGTAGGCTTGTGTATTTTTATCATACTCATATGTGTTCCACTTACTGTTAATACAAATAATTTAAATTTCAGTTAAAGTCTTCTTTTGAGATTATTGTTTCTTAGGTCTTTGCCTGTCAGAGGTTTTCTAATCCTCAACTTCATGCTCTCTGCCTCCTTGGAAAGCCTTTTCATAACTCAGACAAAAGATAATCAGATCCACTTGAACTAACTTCAGAGTGAGTCAACCAAAAGAGCTGTGCACTTGTATGCATCATATTTTTGCATCTTTCATTAAAATGACTTGAAAACATGCTTCATGAAGTCTTACAACCTATCACTCAGCATTTAAAGCAAGCAACAAAACAGGACAGATTTTTCAAGAGCCCCTAAGTCAATGGTTTATTAACATTTTAAAACTCCAATAATTACAAAACCACAGAGTACTTTTTAATGTAAGTTATATATTCAGTTTTTGATAAGTAGGAATTATTTGATACATTTACATTGTGTCTGACTGGTAATTACAAATTAAGGAAAATAGTCCAGAAGAGAGACTTGGTGAGAAGAAACCTTTTTAAATGTAAAAGTAGATTGCTGCCTACTACTTTGTATGTCCTAGTCTGCAACCCAGATTCCCTGCAAGTCTTTTGCAGCTGAATTGAAAATAAGAGGAACAACAGCACTGTATGATGGACTTGACCTTCATATCAAGCTTGACAAATTCATATCAAGTTTCATATCAAGCTTGCTGATTCAGCGTAAGTACAAGGATTGTGACTTTGGTATTAATCCCCTTAATCTAAGAGAATTTATTCAGACAAAAATTAATGAAAAATGACATGGATACAAAGAAGTGAAAAACAAGTTAAATTCAATTTAAGTGATGCAAGATGCAGAAGATAATTTAAGTTACAGGAATCTTGCAGACTTGTTTCCTAGGAGGATCTCACCACAAAGTATAAATAGCACGAAGCAAAATATTTCTTCTTTAGTTTGAACAAGCTGTTTTGTGTATTCTGTCAGTAAGGAAGGTGAGGGGCAAAGGAAAGGAACAACGAAAAAAAAGCAAAACAGATAACCTTCCTTATTGAAAATACATTTCATCCTACTTTCAAAAGAATTTATAAGGACATTGCTATTTATGTAAGCTAGCTTGAGTTACAACCAAGAATGTCTTCATCTTACTGTGGCAAACACTTTATCATTTAAGTAATTTATCTTCTTTCAGACAGATTCTTCTATCCTGAAATTATGGCAAATACATGCCAACATGATGGTGTAATCTAACCTAAAACTTTAGGTTTGAGACATGGTTTACACTGATAATCTGAAACTAAGGAGGATATTCTGAAGTCCTTAAACCAGAAAAGAAGAGATTGATTTTTAAAATATATGGAAGATCTTATTTTGCTCACACTTAAATAAAGAACAGTTCAAATTATCTGAGTTTTTAACTAAAATACAGCAGAAGAATAAAAACCACAAAACTTGATTCAAGGGCATTGAACTAAAATGAGTGGATGGTTTACGGATGGATCAATTCCTAATAAGAAGTGAAGCAAAAAAGAAAGCTTGGTAATTTTAAGCTTAATTCCTAAAGCATCTGGTATATTTAACAACATAACAAACACTCAACAGAAGATCTATCAGAAGTGCTCTATTTTCAAAACTGCAATTTTATCTTGCACTTAACGACACCAAGAAATATGAATTCTATTTCAGCTGCCTGTGGTAGATCAGAATAGCATGATCATTGCTTATGCTCACCTTGATATTACCCTCAAAGACTGGGCTCCATTTCTAGAACTGCAGGTAGGGTAACTGACATAACAAGTCCACCAGTTGTGGCACAGATAAAGTGCAATTTCACACAAATGCTGGTCTGAGAGTATGCATAAAATTTTCCACAGTACAAACTTCTTTTAACAAATTTGTACTAATTACTGTTCTTGTAATTAGAATCTGTATAAAATTCTACAGATTTTCTTTCCTTTTTAAGAAAGAGAGAATGAAACTATGCATACTTTTATGTGCACACTTGTTGGAAAAAGAAGGGAATTTAGTTTGGTGAAAGTATTACCAAAAACACACATGAAGGGTAGAAGCAATACATACTGAGACAGGGAAAAACACCTGTTGATTCTGAAGGTTTAATGTCACCATAAAAAAGAAAGAGCCTATAGCATTTTTGAAAGGAATTGAAAGGAATCAGTAAAAGACTTATGACTTTGAAGAGATGCATCTAGAATGAAGATTTTTACAAACACTTAAGTATCCTACATTGCAAAACATTCCTGATATGTTAAAGTAATCCTATTAACTACTGTAATGAAATTTTCATATGCAATCACGAGTTCGTGCAGAACTAAGGTAAGATAACAAGGAGAATGTACAAAGATACCTATGATAAAAGGCATCCCAGTTTATTTAGCAGGGTTTGTGCATGTTTTAAATACCCATAAATTTTCTTCATCATCCAAAATGTATTCTTTAGCAACTCAGATGACACATTTCATAGGATAAAAGACTTACTGGACAGAAATTTCAAGAAATGCATGGCATAACTAGACTAAATACCAAAGGGGAATAAACCTCAAAAACTTCTTGTTTGAAGAGAAAGAAATTATGATTGAATGTTTTGGTGAATTAAAATAAGAGGCCTAAAACACATTCCTGTGTTAGTTCAATATATTCCACTTTCAGCTCCTTATTGCATTCTTTTGGAATTGTAAAGGTATGCAGTACTGATTTTAGAAATCTTACTGAGATTGGACTCTTAAAATGAGAAGTTGCTTTTGCTCCAAACCAAATAAAATCCTTACAAATTATGAAAGAAATTCTAATATGCTGTAATATTTCAGGAATTAAAACAGAATTCCTATCAGAAGGAATTAAAATATAATTCCTGTCAGAACTTAGAGAGACTTTGGATAATTACTAACTAGGACAAATAACTCACTTCTTCCAGAATTAGGAAAAAAAAAATATTTTTTGTTTTTTGTTTTAAATACTATGCGCCTGAAACTTAAAACATAGTTTAGTGTAAAGTAGTGTAAAAATTAATACACCAGAAAAACAATATGAAATAATTTTATGCTCGAAAGAATTAGTAACATCCTCTCTTGTATCTTTTTCTTAGGTCTAGTTCTACTTGTGGTTCCTTTGCACCTTCAAGAAATGTTCAGTTACTGTTGCTATAGCTCTGGCCTGCCTAAGATCCTAAAAAGCCACTGTTTGCCAAGAATTTAGGTAAGAGTCAGGAAATATTTAGCAACCGTGAACAACTGAATAGATTTGCTTACAGAATGAGTTTCCAGGGTTGGACTGATTACCAGCTTTTCAGTTTGCTACAGTGAAAAAAGCAACAGTTCTAGAACTAACTTATTAGTTCATTTGGCCAACTCAAATAATAAAATCTTACAAGTAATTCTTAGAGCTTCAAAACACTTATTTGAAAGACCAGAGCAGATTTTCAAAACAGTGTGAATGGCAAGTTTCTAGTAAATGCTTTCTGAACTTCGGTAGCTTTTAGGCACGTGGTTCTAGTCTAAGATACAGTTAGTTTTCAAATATTGGTGGATTTTGAGTACATGCTTAAGATTACTACTACAATCAAAGCTGCCTTACAGCGAGCTTTGTCCTCTTTTCTTCTGCAGACCAAAAGACAAGAGGAAAAAAGCATTCACTTTAGCAGTAAGGGGACTGCACAGTAATGCTGGGTATTAGAAGATTAAATGTAAAGAAAAATGTAAATAGTGGAAGAAAACAAAGTTTTGCAAAGATGACACATTCAAGATGGATACTTTGATATAATGCAGCTCTGCATATACTGAAAAAATCTTCAAACTTAATGTCTTTATGATGCAAAGTTCCCAAACCATCAAAATTTGGATTTTGTTATTTTCAGTGTTCTGAAGGGCACAAAATTCTCTTAAAAGCCCCAGATTCAAGAAAGCATCTTTCCATGTAAGACAGGGCTTAATTCTTTGAGTGCCCTTGACATTACCCAAACTATATAATAAAACAGAAATAAAACAATCATACAGTGGTATCCTCACTTGATATTGAGAATTTTCTAAACATTTCAATCATTTGATTACCATATCACAATGAAAAACAAAGCAGAAAATGCTATATGCCTCAGTAGAATTCTTACCCTTGAATGTTGGTTTTTACATTTAGTTGCTATGTTTCCCTGCTCAGACAGTATTTCACAGTTTTTCTGTTTTCTCATGTATGACAATTGCATTTCATTGTCCACAGATTATTTGACAGTTTACAAAAATGTTCTAACAAGAAAAACTAAAATATTACTTCCTGAATACTACTACTATTTAAAATCAACATATAATTAACTGGGCAGACAGTATATGTCTGAAGCAGATTTCACTGAAGTACATTCCCAGGTTTACTCTTTGAAAAAGTGTATCTTTTTTGAATATTTGACCAAGTACTTCAAAATGCTGAAGTAATTCAGCACTCAAATTATAGTGTTTGATGTAATTTCTGGCATCACGACAACAAATGTCACATAAAAGAAAAACATCTTATTTAAAGTAAGGTCTTGACAGCAGTCTGGCATAGTCAACAATACTATTCACAAATTGGAAGACTGGTTATAATCAAACATGTACAGAGGGAATTATTTTTTTTCTCTGACCTCTTAAAACAATGTAAACACTTAAATTTTCCCTCTCTAGTCTTTCTTAATTAATCTAATCTCCAAATACAGAAAAGTATTAGGTAAACATAATACGAACAATTTGAACAAGTGATACTACATGTGATGCCAGTACTAACAAAGATCTGTGCAGTGGACTTAAAATAGATGTGTCATGCTGCTGACCCTTCCTTAGCATCCTCTCAGTATAAGACCCAATCCTGTCCAGCGTGACTTAAGCCTCATTCTCACCGTTCTGTGATCTTCAGTGAATTTCTCCCACTATGGCTGCTAGTTTTGGCTGAAATGTAGTTTTTATTAATCAAGCCCAGAATCACATTAATGTGGTTACCTAGCCTGTGAATGAACACTTTTTCCTAATGCAGCCAGCTCAAAGCATAGGCAGACACACTGCAAGCGTCTTTGCCATCTGCACAGACATACCTGATACAGCCCGACACAACTCACTCGCCATCTCACACTCCCCAAGAGGATAGGCAGAGAACAGTGGAAAAATCTACTGCTACTTAATTTCCTGACAGAAGTATTCTTTAAACATGTACAATTTCTCATCTCTAAACTAATGTGGAATAGGTGAACTATTATACACTTAGCAGACTGTCTTCCATGTTGACAGTTCTATTGCACTGATGAAAATTCAGGCCAATAGATAACTAAGTGCTTTTACCTTTGGGGCAAAATTACTTACTCGGTACAACACTTCTGCTTCGGTTTGAGTTCATTATATTCAAGATAAAGTCTTTCTAAAGTCTGTTCTATTATCCCTCAATTGTACATTCTGTTTCACCTTTCATAAACCCATACCTTTCAATAAAGGTATGCTTCATTGCTTTGACATAAGATTCCACCCTTCCATCCCTCTCCCTACATAAACTACACATATCTTCAAGTACCTCCTAATAAAATATCCAAATAGTGTTCTGCTGGTTTTGGGTGGTTTTGTCCATTTTTATCGAATTGTTCATTATCCTTTTTGGTGGTACAATACTTGGAACTGAGTGCAATAATACAAGTGCACTTTTACAGTTACAGCATTTGTAGCAAAAACTGCACAGTGACAGCCACATCAGAGTGCAAATTCATGTTCAGTTTGCTTTCTAGCACAAACCTGAAATCTTCCACTACATTTTCATTAATAATTTTATTCTTCACTTGCATTTTATTTAACATCCTTTTAATTTTGCCGTAAATTTTAGAGCATGTTTCTTTTTAAGATTTTTAGTTAGGTATTCCACTAACTAGTTCAACAAGTTCTTTCCTGCCATCTATCTTTCTCAACAGGTACTGGAACAGACCCTTTCCTATCACAGAAAGGAAAGCCAAGATTATTCAAGATTATTTTTACCATTAGCTGTTACCTGCAGATTTTCAACTGATTTATGGCCTGCCTGCTATTTATTTCAAAGAAAATACAAGCCCCCCACCAACCCTAGTATACAAGCCCCCTTTGCTTGAATAAAAGGCATCCTTCCAAACTGTACCACAGTAGTAACTACTGCCCAAGTATTACTTTAGTCTGTTACTGTAAAGGTGAATTTCCTCAATTTACAAAGTCCACTGACTGGCACCAGAACAGGGATAAGTTTAAGCAATAGTGTAACAACTGCCATGCACAGCACTATTCAAGATAATTTATCACATACGTACATAAGGATGACACTCTAACTTTTCTATACCTCTACTCACAGATCTTTTTTTATATGGCTAGTGATAGCATTCATTATTTTGCTAGTTAGAGCTTATACTCATTCAGTGACTATCAGAGCATTTTCAGAGTCAGCAATTTTTCACAATTGGTGCCAGATTTCATATACAAATTCATGATACTGTATTTTTTATTTTGTCAAAATGCTGCTGATCAAGCTCAGCTGTTATTCAAGAATATAAAAACTGTCTGATAAAGAAGCAGGCAGATGAAGAGCCCGTTTTGCTAAGGTTTAAGGAAAATAAATATGACAGTGGCTTTCTGAATTTAAGTACCACTTGTGTCTTACAATACATAAAAGTTTCAAGTCAGTAGCTTCGAGTTCCAAGCTAACCATCTGCATTTAAGAACTTTTCCAAATGAGAAAGTCAAGAAGACCTTGCAAGTCAAGAGGTCACATCACAGTTGTAACTAGAGAACACTTAGAAGGAGATTTCTACCTGATTGGAGAACAAATGCTACTATACAATTTCCTTACATACTGGCATCATTACACTATTACTATCCCTAGGGAAAGAAAAAAATTCTACATTTCAACAATAGTCCACATTTATGGACATAAACCACAAAACCAAAAAAGCCTTTTAAACCACAGTGTTAACTGGAGACCTACACAAAACCTCTTACGTTCTTTCTCTTTGGGTCTTAAAGCTCCTTCTTCTTTTTTCTGCTTTGCTTCCAGCAGTTCACGTTTCAGTTGTCGGGCTTCCTTCCGTAGCTCCTCACTGCAAAAAGAAATATTTACAAGAGTATAATATTCTGAGATGAAAAACTACTCAGAAGAAACAGAATCAAAATTAATGGGCAGTAGACTTTTGATACAAATAAAGAGAAGGTATGGACTCACTGATGCTAAGAATATGTCCTAAAAATCAGTTAGAACCTCAGAAACTCCATATTTTCATTAGCAGGGATAACAAAAGAACATTAGCAGATGTCTTACTTTAAGATCCCATCAGAAATATATTAAGGAAATGAATAATAAAACAAGGAATCCCCATCTGAATTTTAACATTCTAATTAGCCATACAGAATCTGAAACAGAGGTACTGTCAAATAAATATTGCATGTGTTATAAAATTCAGTTTACTCAAGTAACAAATCTTAGTATCCTGGATTTTTCAGTTGGACAAGCAACGCAGTTGTTCAGTGACAGAGACATGAAATGTATGTAAGCATGTATATTATTAGACATGAAAATTAATTTAATTCTACAAATTTTACAAAATCCTCATGTAACAGCACTAAAAAGAAACTAAATTTTGCAAATCATTGTGCCAGTATCAAATGAAATATTTTTCTCCACAAAATCACAGTCTGTAAGGGATCTCTAAAGGCCAGACAGTCCAGGTTCCCTGTTCAAATGAGGGCCAAATACAGGAGAAAGCACTGTCCAGTCAGGTTCTGAATATCCAAAAATGGAGACTCCAAAATGTCTCTGGGCAACTACTTCTTTACCTCCCTCAATGGAAAAAAAGCTCCTCTATAAATAGAATTTAAATTTTATTTCAGCTCGGGCCTATTTGTGCCCATCTAATGGTTTCCTGTGGAAAAGAACTGACAATTAATTCAAATTTTTCTGATTTTAGAATTTGTATTTTGCACTTTTAATTTTTTTAAATTTTAAATTAAGTTCTGATTGATTTAAATTTCATCACAATCAATGAACTAAAGAAATTATTACAGTGCAGGCACATGACATGCAAGCATTCCCCTGGAGTTGTTTTATGTACCTTGATTTTCATTTGTAATATCATTACTGACTACAGCTTTTTCTAAGCAAAAAACTTGGAACTGTTGGGTGCTGACTGCTTTTGATTTTCACTATCATTTGTATGTACGCACAAATACAGAGCTTGTGAAGAGCACTAGCAAAGAAGATTGTCACTGTAAAGTTATTCAGCCAACCACAGCAGGAGGTCTTTATTTTCAACAGCAACTGGCAGAAGCTACACTAAGCAAGATTAACAGCTTTTACACAAAACTACTGTTCTACTGGTCTACCTGAAAAGAATATCATAGGGGAAAAAGAGATAAAGAGATATTTTTAATCCAAGTATCTCCATTGCTTTTCTATAAATTTGGGATAGCACTATAAATAAACTGCATTATAATACTAATATAGTATACTGCAACATTTTCTTATTGAAGTTGCACAGCAGGAACAACACACATCAATGAAAGGTTGTATACTTAGAATATTTAGAGTGTCAGACAGTGACTGCAACATAGATAGAGTGGGAATAACAGAGCCTAGCACATCAGAAGTTTCCTGTAACGGGGACCCGCTCATTCTTTCTCTTAGTTAGCTACACACTATTGCAACATGAACAATGACCTGGCTAGTGACAACTACTCAGCCCAATCTACTCCCTCTTTTTCCCCAGTGGAAAGGGGTTTTTGTACAGAACACAACAAATCTTAATTCTTAGAAAGTCTAACTCCAAAATATTTTTTCAAGCCCTTTCAATGACCAGTACTAGGTCAATAAACAACTTCAATACTTGGCTCTTTACAGACTCCACAGTGTAATATTTTTGATAGGCTCACTATGCCAAATTAGGTTGCTAAGAACGGCAATCCAAAAAGGCTTCCTGCTAAAGAGGAAGTCGCAAGAACTGGCTGATAGGAAAGCCAGACTACATTCACAAACCACATTCATTGGAACAGAACTAGAAATGACTCCTGACTTTGTAAACAGGAAAATGTCGAACTGATAAGGCAGAGCAGAATCAAACTAAGGGACCTGTCCCTTTCATCTTTGAAGCCTAGGTCTCTGGATGCAGTAAATTTGCATTCAGGTTTCATGTAAGATAGCTGTTAGTTTGTAATCAATTATGTAGGTGCCTGCTATCCCTGTAAAGTTGCTGTTGCTATAAAAGCACAGCTCTTTGCTCCCCTTGTCTCACTGCTCCCTTAATTCTACAGCTACACTGCAGGCTCTCCTCTTCCTTTTGCTTCCTGCTTCTTCCTCTTTTTCCAAGTTTCTGCAGCCTGGAAACATGTTCTTCTGCTCTCTACATGCAGAGGTACCGCCGGAGCAGATGTAACCTTCCTCTGCAGGAGACTGAAAAGGATCTAGTCAAATGGTTTGTAACTCCAGAATTTTCAGATTCTGCTTGGAACAATAAAATTATTTTATCTAGAAAATTTATAGTGAAATAAGTCTAGGATTCCATCTGAATTTCTGGTTCAGCTGTGCCTTGGTTTGATAGGACTGTGAAAGGTGAACTGATAGGAACTCCAGAAATAAAGAACTATGAGTACTTAAGGTAACTTTGTGCTGAAATCTAGTTACACCCTAAAGGCAGCATGTATGGCATCAGCTTTCCTAGCAAACTATTTGAATGCATGATCAAGAAATAACAACTCCACGTTGTTAACTATGGTCACCACTCTGGCTTCTCTTTATCAGATTAATTCATACTCTTTTTAAAGAGCTCTTTTTAAAAGAAAGAATATTTCCCTAGCATTTACTTTAATCACTTCTGTCTGCTCCAGAACTCCCTGCAGTATTTCCTCAGCTCTTCTGAAGGTAGAATTCAGAATCAGATACACTGATGGGTTTCAGCTTTCCGCAGGTCTCTGTTGATGGTGTACTTGGTTCCTAACTCAGAAAGGAACATAAGGTCACCACTGCACTGAGCATTCATTTTCCACAATGACTCTCAATTCACCTCTTGGTCACTTCTTTCCTAAATGTCATTCAGTAGTTGTACTGTCCTGCAGCTATAATCTGCATTTTCGATTTCCAGCTGTAAAGCACAGCATTTAGTTATATTACAACGAAGTTTTTATTGCATTGTGCCAACTTAGGCATTAAATTCAAATTGTTTGTTATACTCTGTTCACGTGTACTCTATTAATTTCTTATGAGGACTTTTAAAAAATAAAAATGTCACTGGTTTTCAAATAAATGCTTGACACAAATCTACCTGTATTATAAACACTACAGAAGCTCAGTTATTTCTCTAAATCAATTTCAAATAAATGCTTGACACAAATCTACCTGTACTACAAACACTGCAGAAGCTCAGTTATTTCTCTAAATCAAAAAAGCAACACTNCCAACTTAGGCATTAAATTCAAATTGTTTGTTATACTCTGTTCACGTGTACTCTATTAATTTCTTATGAGGACTTTTAAAAAATAAAAATGTCACTGGTTTTCAAATAAATGCTTGACACAAATCTACCTGTATTATAAACACTACAGAAGCTCAGTTATTTCTCTAAATCAATTTCAAATAAATGCTTGACACAAATCTACCTGTACTACAAACACTGCAGAAGCTCAGTTATTTCTCTAAATCAATTTCAAATAAATGCTTGACACAAATCTACCTGTACTACAAACACTGCAGAAGCTCAGTTATTTCTCTAAATCAAAAAAGCAACACTTTCTGAACTGTATAATACCATTCCCTGCCTCCAGTTTTCCCAAAAGGCAATACAGTTATCTACTACCTACAAAATCACACTAACTAGCATTAATTTCAACTTTGATAATTTTTTTTTTCTGAAGAATGTAGCAAACCATTCCATTCTACCTGGTTAGGAGTGAAGGAAGGCTAACTTGCCTTCACTTCTCTGTATCATACCTATCACCAAGACTGGACTATGAAATAGTGGTTCTATTCTTTGATTCTTGTCGTTTTCTAACTTTCCTTAAAACAAACACTAGTAGAGCAGAAAACATATTTTCACTGAAGTTCTTAGCCTTAAGTTAGCTAATCCTGTTATCTGAAAATGTTTAATCTTAAAAGATGGGGGAGGAAGGGTTTAAGAAGAGCCCTACAGAGAAAGACTGGGAGGTGCTCATGGATGAGAACATGGGCATGACCCATGAGTGTGCACTCAAGGCCCAGAAAGCCAACAGTGTCCTGGGCTGCATCAAAAGCAGTGTAAGCAGAGAGGTGGAGGTTATTTTCTGCAGTTACCTTCTTAACAACATATATTCCATGCTTCAGCTTTCTAATATGTATATGTATTATTTTTCTTTTGTATCTTAGATCAGAATAATACTCTGTTAATAAGAAATAAAATCAGTTGGAAATTTAGCCAAACATTTCTAGTTAAATGGATAAAATTGTTTCTAAGTGCCATGTACTGAAGGTGTTTTTCTGAAAGTAATTAAGGGTCTTCTGAATTTAGAAAGTAAGTTAATTTAAAAAAAAAGAAGTTAAGTTCTGTATTTGACTTCACTTTGGCAAAAGAAAAGAGAACTGATTACAGAAATAAACAGTAATTGTGACTTTGGTGTAAGTGACCATATGATCATACTTACTATGCACAAGTCCAAAACCACTCCTCCCTCTCTATATACATATATAAGACTCTTTGTACTTGTAGGCTTCTGCATACATCTATATAAACCATAACTGCCTGTATTTATTTAAGCATACCAAGTCTCTAACAAATAAAATATATATTATATATGCAGACACAAATATGATCTAGAGAGGCACAGTATCTTATTCAACTATGGTTTAGGGAAAAAAATGGCTGCATATATTCAAAACTGTAATTCAGCTATTCCCATCCAGTGATGACAAATCTCAGAAGATGCGAAAATTCACTTGATGCCATATTCCAATCACAAAGTGCCAGAAAACTTTGCATTCTATGCATTTCCAAATTTACCCCAACTCCAGTCTAAATTTCACTACAATTTAGAATATTCACTACTCCCCCTCTAAACTCCATGTAAGACATTGCAGAGGCTTGAATTCCTTGAGGTTACCCTAGCACACAGTCATTCACTGATGCTCATAGAAACAATATTAAACAAGACCACATTCTTTCACAACAATTATTTAGGTGATGGCAAAATAATACAGATAGCCTCACAGAGGATTTACTGAGATAAAAGTAAGTTTATAATGGAGGAACTATTCAGAGAACAAACAACTGAAAGACCATGGTGTCTTCATCACTGGGCTTGGAGTTTTTCTAAAATGCATGTTGTGGTTAAAATAAGAATTAATCCAGGGAAGCACTGTAGTAATGATTAAATTATTATTTTTGATCGCATAGCATGTTATTTTCCCTTCTCCTTTTTTAGTATTATAATTATATTGCTTATAATTTTTAAAAGACAATTTCCTTTCATTAGCTTTTGCTGTCTTCTCATTCAGTAATATCAAAAGAAAATTATTAACTGGTTATCCTTAAATGGTGACGTTACTGAGGAGGTGTTGTTCCAAGTAAGCCTATCAGAACAAGAAGAACAACCCAAAATACTCTTACTAATTTTAAAAGTAGTCTTAGAATGTTATAAATAATAAAAGTATGTCAAGATTGTTACTTAAGTTTAATTTTTACATGAGCAGCATCCTACAACATCTTAATAAAATAAAATGAATACTGAAGTACTTCAACACTACTCATGTTAGTTTCATAGCAGAAGAGATCATTTTAGTTCAGTTTAGATGAACCAAATAAAACTCAAGCTATAGTACAACATTACCATTTCATCATGTAAGCTAATGGCCTGGAAGGAAGTCCTAGATTCAATCCCCTCCTGTTACAGGCAGTTACATCTTCCCCCAAACATAATAATTCCATTAAAAGCACACATTTAATGTTCTCTTTCTTATATTTATTAATGATAATTTTCAATGCCCATGATTAATATGGAAAGATCATTCTAGAACTGACAAGCAGACACCTTAATAATACCAGAGGCAATGAGCAAGAATCTCTGTTCAGACAATAGCTTTGTTTTCTGCTAGACACTCTTGAAAAAATGCACAATATTCTGTTCGAGAGTTCCAATTCTAAGTTAAAATACAAACAGTATCTTCAAATAGAGAACCTCAATCATAAAACAAAACAAGATAAAATGTCATGTTTGCACAACTAACTGATTTGCAGAATGTGTGGAAGAATCAAGGTAAATGTCTGCTCTACATCATCAGTTTTGAAGCCTTTTCTGATATTCCCCCTTCTGCTCCTTGAGGTATCTGTGAACATACAATTCTTGGAATGGAGAGCAAATTCCCCATTTGGCATGTACATCTAAGGCTTTTCTGAAGTTCAAGAATCTTATTTTTGTCTGGATTGCATTACTGTTCATCTCTGGTACTACAAGAATTTTACAACTGTAAATATGAGAATAAAAGTTATGGATTTGGAATATGCACTTTGTCTTTTTGCCAGCCTGGTTTTGCTGTAGAAGTCAGACATATATCTGTTTTCTGCAAATGCTGTATTGCAGCTGTATCTCAAGTAAGATGATGATTTAAAAATGGTGGCAGATATATTCAGGAGTCTTGACATTGGAAACCTGTAGATAAAATGTTTTAATACAGCTGCTGGTTCCTGTATTAGCACCTGTGTTAACAGTAAGGCTGACAGTTAATGCTATGTTTGACTTCAGCACTATCTGGTATACTAGTTTGCAATTAGCACTGTAACTCCATGTTTAAAAATAAAATGTTAAAAACTTCTGCACTGAATAAATTTATGGATGAACTGCCAGTATTTATATATTTTACCTAGGAAAGATTTCCATGATGAAACCTAAAAGAACAGGCGTGTTTATTAAAGACTACATGGGCAACTGTTACTTTCTTTTCATTACCATAAACCTGAGTGCAAATAGGTGCATCACATCATTAACACTTCAGAAAACTGGCACTCTATTTTAATTATACAAACTGGACCTTAAGCTATGTGCTAGGACTAAGCAGTCCTAGTACAGTGCAATGAATTCTCACTAACCGAAACTGATGAAGAATGTTACCATTTTACTCTACCGGGAGAAACTCAGCAAACAGCAGGGCCCATAAGCTGAACACGAAGTACAAACTTGTGCAAGAAAGATACTAAAGGAGAGGCAATACTTTTTATTATGGTTACTAAGACAGATTTAGAAGGAAAAAACCCCACAGGTTTCAGGGCACACGAGCCCTTCTTCAGCTAGTTTATTTTTCTTCCACAGTTTGCTTAATAAAAGGTATTAGCTTTCACTATAAACTTTCTTTGCTTACATTGTTCAGCCACCAGTTACACTGCCAGAAAATGCAGATGTACACATTAGGATATGTATAGAAGCATATATCATATATCACATATCATACATTAAGGCTGATTTTATGCACTATCTGGACCTTCTATGTTCACAGCAGATCCTGGAACAGATAGGAGACCCTAAATTTTCTCAGTTTAAGAGGAAAACCCAACTTTACTTTCTGCAAGATAGTTAAAAACTGTTAAACAAAACAAGAAAAAGTGAAGACTGGAGGCATCTCTCATCCAGACCAATGCTCCATCTATCTAGACTGCAAATGCCTGGCTTAATGCTTGACAGAAATAGGTTTGCTTTTTTTTTTTTTTTTAATAATACACCACATTACAGACCAACAGAGCTGTTACAATTAAGTGGTTTTCCTCTTACTTTGTCACTTCAGAATGATGGCCTACAGGAGGAATTCTTGGTTTTGTTCCTTACGTCATGATTCTATGACTCTTAAATTTCACCCTATCATTCAAGCTTTTGAGATCATGCAATTTTGCATTAGGATATTCCTATCTCATTACTTTTCAACTTCATAGTATTTACAAGCTTCTTTTAACAAACCATGGTGGGGTTTTTTTAGTATTTGAATTATTCCTGAAAACCTGGAATTAGAAGTAGCCTATAAATTTGACCCAAACCAAAACTTTACCTTCTCTTTTAACCAACTTCTTACCTATTTTACGGTTCTTGTTCTGTATTTCTCTCTCTTTAATTTTAACCATCTTCTTCAGATTAATCCCAAATAAATTTTATCATGAACATTTAGCCTAGAAAGAAGCTTACTGTTGCTCAGGAAATACCTACATGCAGGTTAATTTATCTGTATGTTTTTTAATAAACCAATTCAACATGTTTTTTTACTATTAGCGACTAATAAGCATCTTTAATATTCTTATTTTCATATCTAGATCATTGTCTTATATTGTTCTACTATCTTAAGGGAAGCAAACCAAATCTGTAACTTGAAGTGAAAGCTCAGAAGTGTGGTTTCCCCAGAAAAGACAAACAGGTTCTAGTATCTTAGATAAAATTATTAATGCTTTAGAAGTAGAAAGGGTGTAAACTAAAAAATCCCAAAAGAGTCAGTTGCAATGAAAAGCTCAAAAAAAAAAAAAAAAGTATCAGAGAGAAATGCCATTAAATAGTGTGACTAGCAAGTTGTAGAATAATTTTTAGAAGAATTTTGCATCTGTAAACTTGAAGCTAGAGCTGTCAGAATAAATTGTAAAACGTCGTAAGTTAGAAGGTGTATTAAAGGGCCTATGATGAGTTTTAAAAAAGAAACAGCTGAAAGTTTAATGCTAAAATGATTGAATTAATTAAAACAAAAAAAAAACATAAAAGAAGCAAGAAGTCAATAGGTCACATGGGATTAAAGGGAATAATAAAGTAAAACAAAATCACTGCTGATTGGATAAATGATTGATTTGTGTCAGCTTTCTCAAAAGAAGATTCTAGGGAGATAACTCTCTAAGAACCTGATCTGATTTGGACATAAAGATGAGACAAGACCAAAGAGAGAGAGGTGTCAGAAGGGCAAATTTCAACTAACTACAATGTGATAAAGGTCCCTAGTATGTCCTCAGGAAGGAACTCAGAAATGACTGCTCCACTAACTCACCTTAAAATCAATGTTGTACCAGATGACCAGGTAGTAACAAACACTATTCCATCTACAACAAAAAGGGATGACCAAGGACAGCACAGTGAATGTCATGACAGCTTCTGTGAACTGATAAGTAACAGATAAGATAAAAAACACCTTGAACAGCAAGTCTCTAAGTTTTCTCACTAATCCAGTAGTTTCATTCAAATGTATTGGTGAAGGTGTGGATGAACAAACTCATGGACAACAAGGTGAACAGCTTTAGATGTTCCAAAAGAATATACAAGGAGCCTTTTACAAAGAGAGAAAAGGGTGAAAAGTAGATTGAAAATAAAGCATAGAATGAAAAAAATCAGCCAAACTAAGACAAGAATGAGCAATTACCTTTCCGTATAACTAAATTAATACTTCAAGTTAAATACTCTGAATAAATGGAGTGAGATACATTGCTAGAAGATCCAAGATCAGGAACTCAGTCAATCCTAGACAAAATATGGTGATTTCTCATGGTTTTAGCTCAGGAATGGAAAAAGGGAACAAACAGGTTCTCAGAAACTCTAATTAAATTATCTTACAAGACTGAAGAATATCCTGCAGAGTGAAGTCCTTCTACTCTTCATAAGCACTCTGTTACTCTGAAGTAACAGAACAAGTTCATAAAAAAAGCCTGTGAACTCTACTAGTAAAGCACAATGAAGATCTCTACCAATTCATACGTATGGAAAACAATAGCAGAAAATGCACATTTATTAAGGAGAATAAACCAAGAATTATTATAATGGCTCTACAAGAGACAGCCAATATTACTCCATTTAGAATACTATAAATGAAACTGAATATCCCATGACAAAATGGCCAACACAGTAATACATGAAATTCCAGAAAAGATGACAAAGATTATTCCCATCATGAAAGATCACCCCTGACATGAAGATGAAGAAAAAATAATTATTCATTTCAGAAGAAGATTAGACAGAGGAAACATGAAAAAGTCTAGTAAATCTACAACTACTGTAGACTTCTAATATCTAGGAAAGAAGGCACTCAGTAGTATCTCAGTAATTTAGAAAAAATAAAATATTTTTCACTTTTCAGATGAGACCACACAGTTTCTTTGGGGTAAAAAACCTTCACATTATTAAAAGTATGTCCAACATTTACATGAAAATCAGGAACATCTATTTAGAACAGTTAATGCTAAAAATGAATTTCAGAAGAAATAGAATACTCCATGCCTTGGGACCACCCAATTACAAATCAGCTTAAGGGTATTGCTGATGGATTCCTTTCCCACTTCTCTGAGGCCAATGGTACTGGCCACTGGCCAGACAATTCCACTTGCAGATTCCTACATCATCAATGGAGTCAAAGACACTTCAGACCGCAGGATACGCCAAATGGAAATTTTTCTCTGCAAGTCTCACTCTGACTCTCCATTTTATGAAAAGTGTCATCAGTGCTCATGATTACTAAGTACCAAAATATTTGCATCAGTGCCAGAGTCTTCAAAAGAATCTAATACGAGGAATGATGGAAATAACTTTCTATATATTTTAATACTGGTATACCATAGGTTATTTTAAACATCTAACTGGACAGATTAAACTAAGAACATAATATATGCCAATTATATATCACCATTTCTTGGAAATTGGATAAAACACTTGCTCTGAGTTTTGCCTGCTGTTTCCCAACATCTGATAAAAATTTTTAACAGATGGAAATGATTGCAAAGTGAACAGCACTCCCTTCATGTTCTCCATTCTGCTGATTTAATCACAAACCCACTGAATCTGATAGTAATGAAACAATAGACTTGTTGCTGATGAGATCACCAAATGGCTTCCATAAAAACCTATCAGACACTGTAAAATATAGTCACCACAGACATACAGAGTTATTTTCTGATCGGCCATATTACCTGTCAATACAAAATAGTAAATTCTATCATACGAGCAATGTTAAACAAACAAATTTTATTAGTAACTACACTGAAAAATCATATTAAAAAATAAATTTGCCAAAAATATTTCATAGAATTAGCTGGCCTAGACATTTATAGATTTTAACATTCTTCCCTATTACAAAATGAAAACATTATTCCTGAGTGAGTCTGCTCTGCAGTATCTATATAACAGATATTTAAAAAAACCAAATCATGTTAAAATTATTTGCTACTGCAGACTACAACTGGGAACTCTGAGTACACAGTAGCTAGTAGTTCTAATAATATAAAAAAGGCTTGAAGGTTATGTCTTGAGGTGCTTTCAGGATCAATGCTGAAATGTCTGAAAGATGAGCTAAACATTCTACAGAATCTACCTAATGTATTCCTCCACAAGAAACTACAGATTTTCTTTTTTTACTAAGACTTGAAATGAGTAGATCTCTGAAGAGAAAATTATTTAATTTTTCTCAAATGTCAACTTTATATAAAATTGCTTTTTTGTACATAAAAATGTCATCAACTTAATTCCAGGTTAAAGACTGTCTACAGAATGTTTCGAGTCTAGAAACAATCACCAAGCCTCACTCAAAACAAAAAACGCCTCCTTCTTCCAATACTACTATTTGAGCCTCAAAGGATCCAACAGGGTGATTCATCCAGCTTGAGGATCCTCCCTGGCTGCCCCCTCTTCTAGGGGCTCCTCTGATCCAGACAAGAGAGAGCAGACTGGAAAGAATTTTTCTGGCAGCAAGAAAAGAACCTAGCTGCAGCAACTGCTTTTCCCAAGCCCTCTTTTGTCACATGAAGGAACCACATGTACATGATGTGACAGGGTAGAGATGCGGGACACTATGGGAAAGTCAAAAGCCAGGATTTCCACTGTCAGAACAATTTACATCATACTTCTTCTGAGGGACTCCTGAAGATAGAGATTGCTAGGTACAGGCTGGATGAGATGCTCTGGTAGCAGCATTCTGCTCCTTTTTCCCCTTTTTTCAGTTCAAGGCAGAAAACCGACATATACACAGTAAACATGGCACTTCTTCAGGGAATTACCCTCCAGAGTTGTACAACAGAATGCAATCAAAATAAGTAATATATTGTGAATTCTGTGTCT
The DNA here is from genome assembly GCA_013398075.1 of Notiomystis cincta. NCBI lineage: Eukaryota > Metazoa > Chordata > Aves > Passeriformes > Notiomystidae > Notiomystis > Notiomystis cincta. Next base: position 13,368 of record VZRX01019336.1, on the reverse strand, counting down.
CTGGAAAAATTATGTAGCTCACTCATCAAGCACGGTTAACTCAGTCTACACCTGCTTCTGTATCAGAATTCAGGCTGGTTAAGAGGACCTCTTAAAAATCCCTGGCCTTAATGTTATGATCCCCTCTATCTAAATAAGCTGACAGAAGGAGCAGATCAGTTTCAACTGGGATCTTGGTAAGAATGGGCCATCAAGTCCTTCTGGCTGTCCAGTAATGGAAGAAATCCTCATGTCAAAGTTTGTTCATAAATCAGATTCCAGACATCAGAGACAGGATGGGATTAGACACACTGGGTACTGACATTTCATATGGAAGGTGAATTACAATACAAATGGAGATCTGAATAAGCCTAAAAAATATATCCAAACAAACACAGGACAGAAATATCTTCAACAGAATGTAAGCTACAGGTGTTATTTGCTATTTTTCATATGACAAGGATTTGAGAGTATAAAATGAAACTGCTAAACAGTAGATTTAAAAGAAATAAAAAGAAATATTGTCCACATTGCTTACAATTAAATTGAGGAATGTATTGCCACAAGACCAAGATCAAAAGCATGAACAAGTTCAAAGCAGCTAGGTCTAGTCACAGAAGAAAAATATACCACAGAACATTAAACAGAAAAGGCCAAATGAACTTCCTGACTAAATAAGCCTTGAACTTCATATTGCTGGAAAAAGGAAAAGCTGCCCAGTAGTATCTCAGCACTACGCTGCTTCTGTCCACCATTAGAGACAGGACATTTGGCTAAACAGATTTTTGGTCTAATTTGGCATAATTTATTCTTGAATCAGTTATGATTTCTAAAACCTGACATTTATTATCTTAGTAGAACACATGCGTGGAGCAGTATCTGCCATAATGGAAAGCTCCATGTCTGAAGGTGCATAAATGTATTTATTTTTTTAATTGATCTTAGGAATTGAATATTTCTCATGTAAAAATATTTCTCATAGAAAATGATCTGTCATTTTCTGTTTCTGAGTGGAGAGAAACTAAGTTTTTTGAAGCTCCAAGAAAGATCATCTTCTCATTTTATGTAACTGGAAAAGCTTCATATAACTTTGAAAGCAACAACTGTGAGATATGCAATGGTAAAACAAAAAGGAAAAGCATTCTAATTTTACATAATGCATCAGTTATTAAATAAGGAAGCAGATTAATAAACAACAGATTGATTTTGGAGTACAATCAAAGCCTGACTCAGTATTTAGGACATGTGTGAACTTCTCCATATTGAACACTTAATGCACAACCATCATGCCATATCTGACGTAGAGTTATCTGAAGAATCACTTAAGACTATAAAATTAATTATACCAATGTATACACAATCAGAAAAACTCTCCCAGCTTCCCATTGTGTTATCAATGCTTAGTATATTCTGTACATTAATTAGTTTCAACTATATGAGTCACAAATCCAGCAAGAAATTAGCATCATACTAAGACTACCACAAAAGAAATAATAAAATAAAGTGACAGTTTCTATAACAATTATTATAATCTGTGAAATTTGTAAATAACTTAAAGTAAGATCTGTTATCCCAGAGTTCTACCAGCACCATCTCAGCTCTAGGTTATTTTACAGAAAAATATTTGAGCTGATCTGCTTCATACTTCAGATGGATTTCACATTTTTATGAAGTAGTTTCATCTCTAATCTCTTCCCATTACCCATTCCCTGCTCATGTGAAAATAGAATGGCTCCAAAATACCTCTTACATTATTATCCCACATCTGTACATCAATTAAGCATAGACTATATGTGAGCCAGAAAAAACATTTTGATACCTCTTTAGTCTGAATGAAAAGAATTTCCTAATTGAGCTAAAGCACATCTCAACAATGAAATCAAATAGCAAAGATGTTTTATTTTTACAGTAGATCTGAAACGGGACCTGAATCATTATGTTGCAATGTAAGTCGACTTCAGATGATCATCTCACCCTAATTGGCTAATAATTATTTGTATCAAATCTATTTAAGGATGCTCAACAGGATGTTTTATTCTAGTAGCCATAGCACCTTAGAGATAACAGACTGGCATATACAACAATCATCTTAATTATTTGTATTGTAAGTGCAGTCTCCAATCCTCCATTTTATACACTGCTTTACATGTAAATAATTCTACTGAGTTATTATAGTTTATTGTATTATACCTATCTCAAGATGAAATAAAATGTAAACAAAAATCCAAACCCAAAATCAGACACAGTTGTTAATTGTATTAAGTAGGCTTAAAATGTTGAAGCTGAAACATTTCCAAGCAACTAGCTGTAAGCATACAAGGAAAACTAACCTTATATTTGAGCATTTGTAAGACAGGTACTAGTTAGCATGCATTTTATCGCATGTATAATTGCTTCAATCAGGAAATATCCTGCAAGTTTCGTCTTTTTAGGCTTCAGTCAATTAAGTTTTTGTCCTTATTAGTTGTATTTATTCTGAAACAGTTGACTAAATTTTATATTTAAACTGACATAGGTAACATTTTCACAGTTCATATCATGAGAACAGTTCTATTCTAGTAATACTGACATTAATTTGATCAATAACGGCTATAGAGGGCATTTATTTGTCAAATATAAACACACTGTCACATAAGTATTTTTTTTTAACATATAAATGTAGAACTTGATTTAATAAATATGCAACCGCTTTAGCACTGCTTAAATGAAATACTTCACAGTATAATTCATATACTGTAACCATACAGTGTTTTACACTCTATGAAGCAATGCAAATTATTCTTGGTCTACACCAGCTGTAACATACAGAAATATTTCTATGACTTGCTGAGGACAGTGTTCATTTGGGTTAAGGAATAAAAAGTAATTGGTTCATCTCTACTTTGGAAATAAAACAGGCATATGGCATCATAACAATGCTTGCAACATGAGTTTTAATTACGTACAGAAACATTAAGGGTGAACTCTGTTTTGTGAAAAAGTCTTAGAATTTACAGGAGTCTATTTGTCCCAGCCTCTCAGCATTAAATACTGTTACCTCTAAGCTGATCATAGAGTGCAGCTAAAAATATTAAAGTCTACCAATAACCAGTTAAACTCAGTGCTTAAAACGTCAGGTAGATAGTTAAAATAATAATCATATTTGCACTTAGAAATCAAAGGATGCTCTTCCATTTAAATTTTCTTACTAAATTACTGGCACAGAACATTTATTGACAGTCAATAAAGAAAAAGAAAATTATAAAGAAAAAGATAAAAAGATCATACCAATAAGTAGTCTTTCTACAACAACATGAAGTAAAAATGGTGCCAATATTCTTTTTGCTTTTCATCTTTTGTTTAATTTCTTCACTGCACCTGTTAATCAGTGCTAAAACAATAAAGATCACTGGATACAGATATTGGGTCGCATTATCTTCAATGTTACTTTTTCCTTGTATTAAGAAACTTCTATCATGAAGTCTATGCATAACATAACAAATAATATATATGCAGTAATTTAGGGGTTTTTACTTCAAAATTTATAGTATTATGATACATACAGTATATACAGTACAGTATACTATATAGTATTATAATAGGGAGAGTACTTCTCTTTTATCATTATCAGCATTTTGGGATCTGGTTTTCATTTGTTGATTAGTCAGTAAAATCCTATTCCTGTTTTCACTGAACTACAAAAGATTACCATTAAATATTCTCAAGTATGGAATGTCAATTGAAATGTTTCATATAAAACACTCTCATATCACTTAAGTTACCATAAATCAAATTTTTTGTGCGAGTCCCTCTGATTTTTACAATTTAAATCTAAAAATACTTGGAAAAATGCTTGTAAAATAAAATCAGTAGTTGCTCCTCATTCAAGCCAGCTGTACTACATTTTATTCTGTAAGTATTTTATAGCTGTAATATCTTTATAAATAGAAGGTTACAGATGTATGCTCAAAAAAGTTCATATTCTAACGGGTTAAAAAGAAAGAAAAAAGAAAGCAAGATGAAATTGAGGGATGGCAGATGTCATTGGAAGAAAACAAAATAATGGATTTAAGAAATTCTTCAGTGTTAACAGATTAATAAGATGAGGTTTATTCTTGAGGCCAACAAGTAAGTATTAGATGATATTTAAACACAAAGTTTGTTGATGCTTTTTTTTATATACAGAAAAGCTTGAAACAAATGTGGCACACGGCCTCAGTTAGGAGGCTGCAAAAGGAGAGCAGGGGATTCAGCACATATTTTATTAACTCAATTTTCTTTTCAGCTTTGCAGTTCACCTTTAAAATAAAAGCTTAGATTCTGCTGAAAACAGCAAAATTTGTGAAAAATCCACAGGGAGGCTCCAAATCCTTGGGATTTGTGGATTTTCTGTTTGAACAGATTTTTATTGTTCCTGTTGATTGCCCCAACACTCACTTTCAGGCACCAGGCAGCTTGAGTTATGTTATCTGTGGGCATTTAAACAGTACCAGCAGGTAGCTTAACTTTCCAAACTCATTTTTCCTAGAAGGTAGAATGCCAAATAACTGTTTGGAGAGACATGGAAATGTAAAAAGAATGATCTTATCAGTTTTGTTAATTTAACTTGGTTTAATAATTGCCACTGACTTGTTAGATATATTAAGTTATAAAAATATTTTTATATGGACTGACACCTCTATTTTCATTCTTTTTGTTATTGCCTGATCACATAGTATAGGAAAAATGGCTCTGTCTGGGCTAAATGCCCAGAACATTTGAAGCATCTCATACTGAAACAATAGTAGTCTTTGTTGAACACCATCTGCTAGCAGTTTTTTTTTTAATCATTGTGTGTCTGCTAATACAGATGCATTGCACTTCCACAAAAGTGGAATTACATTTACACTCAGACTAAATACTATTCAGGTAAAAAGTGTTTCATTTCACATAATGATTGAGCTGCAGTTACACTGACAGAACACACACAAGATAAGCATGTTATATGTAACCAGATTATTCAGAAATATTTGCTCTTGCTCTTTTGATTTTCACACAGTCATCATTCATTCAGTGCCATAAATCTTACCTTTCAGTGATCATTTGTGTTGTGAATTTGTTGGTATTTCTCATAACTCTGTTTCTTCACTAGCTATTATGGGTGAACTGACTTGGCTAAATTACGAATCAGACAGTAAACAGTATATTAATAAAAATCTGCAGACACTAAATAATTCTATCTGCAGTAAGAACACATAAATGCATTAGCAGACTTATAAAACTTAAAATATGGGCAGAAATTAACTCTGTCTTGAAAAGTGGAAGGAAAAAATATAGGAAAGATAGTTAAAAGTGCAGTTAGTCAACAGGAAGAACCAAGTAGTAACATGAAACCCACAGACAATGCAAACAAAACTAATTAAAGACAGCATTGTGGCTATATTCACAGTTCTCTTTAAAAAATTTTGTGGAATTAATATTCTGGTCATACCAGTCCTGGCTAAAGCTCCACTGCAAAAATGACATGACAAGTGTTAAACTGATTTTTGGAACAGCTAAAAAGGGATAGTTCAAAATTTGTAGCAAATGATTTTTAAAGCTGGATGAAGAAAATGCAGAAGATCTACTAGGTTACTTAGTTTATCTGCTTCCTCATTTCTATAAGACACGTACCACTTTTTGGTACTCTCAGTATAAATATCTGAAACAATCATTTCCTTATGTTTCATAATTTGGAAAATATTTGTGATATCCAGTTCAAATATTCTGATTCTCTCTTCCTTTCAGCATCTTGGAACTTTTCTGGTTTTGTTCATTGAAAACTCCCATAAGAAATATGCTCTTGTACATCCTCAGACATGAGCAGACACTAAAGCTTTAGAAATGACCTCGTGTCCACTGACCAGTTATAACTCTGTATACACTTGGGCAATCACAAATACAAAATAAAGCATATTAGCTTAACATGAAATTAAAATGTCAATTACAGCTCCTCAAGGCAATTGATCCCATAGTTAAACCATGTCAATTCAACTTCAAGATTTTTGGTAAGCCAAGCCAGAAGGCACTTGATTAAGATTAAATTCAGTTGTAATTCTAAACTAAAAGGAATTTAAAAAATAATGAAAGTAGCATGGAAAGCACATTTTCTGTCAAGTTTAGCACTCAAAATGCATTAAAAATTTAAATGGATAACTGGCTTCTTTTAACAGTTCCTTATCCTTTAGTAGGTACAGTAAAAAAAAAAAAATTTTTAAAGAAAAAGCTAGACATCTATTTTCATGATCTTACAAATCAATTAATATTTCTAATGAACAGACCCAGAGATTTTACAATCCACAATTCTACAAGTTTTGAGGGTTGTGGCCATTGGAAGACAAACCCAGTATCAAAGCAGAATTACTTGTCTTTTAAGTCTGGTACTCTGTGAGTAGCTGATTAGTATTTCATATAAATGCCTCCCAAAACATACTCTCAAATGAGTTTACTATTTACACTATCACATCCTTAAAATTCTGACTTCCAAGACAAGGCTGCTGTTCATATTTCACATAATTTAGGTGAGGAAAACAGTGTTCATTGTATAATGAAGTAATAATGTATTAATAAATAGACTACAGGCCTATAAATGTTTCTCCAGCAAAATATTAGTATAAAATAATCTTCCTTGCTTATCTATTCTCAGAAATGATCAAGCCGTCATGAACCATTGCACATTTTGTTTAAAGTAAGTCTTACAAGAATAAAACAGAGAAGAAAAGATAAATAATGACTTCTACAACTGACATATATTGCAGAACATTCCACAATTAGTAAAGCCAAAATCAGTTAAACAAAGCTTTAATAGCAAAGCAAGTAATATGTGAAGAAACTTCCTTGTAATTCATTACTTTCCAAAGAATTTCTCTACTTCAGAATCTTTCTCAACATGGGATTTCAATAACAGTCAATACCTTTTTTAAGTGATCCACTGAAGCGATTACTATACAAGAAAGCACTAATAGGAAATCATCAAGTTAAAACCTGGCAAGTAGATTTTTTAAAAAACTGTGTATATAACACAAGCACTTAAAACCCAGCAACAGTTTATTGGATTTTGGTAGGCATAACATGATCAAAGTGTTCCCTAAACCATGAAAACATGGAACTATTAATTGCGTGTTCAGAACATTTTTAAAGTACATTCCATTTAAAAAGTGCACATTGCAAATAAAGAAAAGTTGAACTCCACATTTATATGGAAGCTACTGTGCTCATGTATTTATGTCTTACAGCTACATAAATATATCATTCATGCAGGTTGCCTCCACCTGCTCTCAGGGTTGGTTTTTTTTAAAGGCTTGTTCACACCTTCTTTTGCAGGCTTTCTTTCCTCAAAAATCTATTTTTTCCTGATAATGAAATCTGCACTAGGCTGGCAGCTAGCCAGCTCTTTCAGGCACTCTTTCTGTAGGTACTTAACTTTGTGTAGCTTGGATGCAGGAAAAGAACTACCCTTTTTCCCTCACAAGAGTAACATTGATTTATCTTGTCCTTAACAGCCTCTCTTCTGTCAGTGCAACTACAAGAATTCACCAAACTCTTCTGTTTCACTCTGTTACCAGATAAGAAAAACACCAACCAGACAATTAAAACTTAAAACTAAAAAATACATGAAGAACTAAATATCCAGTAAATCCAGTGCTAGGTACAAAAGTCCTTGATACTTATTTTGTTATTCATCATAGTGAGACAGTAATGTGTTTGACATCAGTTTTGGCTCATGGCTCATGAGTTTTCCAGTAGATACTCTTGCAACAGTTTTTCCTGCCCTTCTACCAGTTATTTTTCTTTTCAGACTGTTCTACCATCTTCTTTTTCCTTTTAACACTTCACCCTTATGTAAACTCTTGCCAAATACTGTCCTTTGTATATTTGCGTTATCATTCTTGCAAAAGATTAAGTTAAGCACTTGTTACAAAGAATGCAGCAACTTTAATATTACATATTATTGCACAATTTTTGATCCAGTATAAAACATAAGAAAAAAAAGAGAATGGATTCATTTCTGACTGGTATATGAGATACTGATTAGCCATACTATGTATACTTTTATCAAAACTTTTACTAAAACCATTTTAAAAGTTAAAAAGGGGTAATTCATTAAGTACAAGTTTTTCCACAACTAGTTTTAAGTATACAAAAGATTGAAACCAGCAGCATCAGAAGGGAGTCCTACTAAAGGACAACCATGTCTTTCACTTTCCAGGCTTCATGTCTGCCCTTCCTACCCACTCTTGACACTAAGCAGATATGTCAGAACCCTATGACAAACGAAAGCAATTTCTGTAACATTCCTAAGAAAGTAGTAAACTGCCCAAGGAGGTAGAGCAGAATTAATAAATACTTCTTATAGAGGAATATGTAACTTCTTAGCTACATTTCATGAAGTACAGCATTAGAAAAAGAACTAATCTTCTAATCACTTCGTTTTTCTATACCTCATTATATTCAGCATTTTCTACACAAAGGATTTCGTACGAACAAGAGAACAAATACTGCCTTAAAAATTGCAGTGGTAAGTTTCCCTAGAAAGCAGACCAAGGTAGTGAAGGCTTAGCCAACAAGAGATGTCATATAAATATCACTAAAATACAGCATCAGATCTATCAAAAAACCAAACAAACTAGAAAATTAATTCATTTGGAGCGAGGCATAAGTATTAACTGCATCCACACCTCTGGCAGTACATGGTAAGGTGTTACCTTCAGGCTAAGCAGACTGCAGAAATACAGCTTAGGTTCACAACTCTCCAGAAATACATTCTAGAGCATTTAGGAAAGAAAAGATGAATGGATGTGTAGTTTTTAAACCTAAGTTTCAAAGATGCCTTCTTAAAACAGAAAACTGATTACAATTGTATTTTTAAGGTAATGGAATTTACTGCTTCTGAAATGGACTGATGCCTTGAAATTACAGCAGTATAATAGAAATATTAGATCTGAGAGAAGAAAAAGAAAGACAAAATGAAATTGACCCTAAGTGATGATTAAAGTCTTGTCTTCCTTTGCATTAGAAAGGACAACATAGGAAGGAAGAAAATAATGACAGTTTTTGCTTTTTTCTTCACTAGAGTGTGCTAACTGGTATTACAGAAACATACAAAGTCTGCCTCAGCTATAGGTAAAAGAAACAACTAGCTCAAAATGCTACCTTGGCATTCAGTAAATCAAATATGGCAACACCACATATTCACTGTTGATTACATTCATCCAATAGGAGATCAATCTCATACAACTGTGTAAGACTGTGTTTGGATTCCAATCAGACTCCATGAGCACAAAGAATATAAAAATTTGGGTTTACTACAGACAAGTAAAAAGACTTCAGGCAACTGCCTTTCATGCATCTGCTGTGGTGTAGAAGGGTAAGTCACTGCATTCCCATAACAGTCTAACTTTGTAATAAATGCTTCTCAGCTCCTCCCTCATACACTCTTTTGCTATTTTCCTTTTGTCTGGATTGAAATCCTGTGATAAAATCCAGACAGAAACTGAAACTTCATCCTCCTGTGTTACTCATCCTCTGCCATAATCCCCACAAACTGCCAAATGATACCATGTGCAAGCAGGTGTCAGTCTACAGCCCCTTCTGTCCTCAGGTTTTTCCCACCGGCCTTCCCTACTCCCAATTATCAAAACAGTAAACAGGAAGAGCAGAACTACATTAATTTCTAAAGACAACCTTGTGATTCTGTGCCCAGTATCTGCGTACTGCAACTATACCCCAACCCCACTTTTCTGCTTGCCTATAACTTGGAAATACACTGGTAAAGACTGTACATCCTTTCCATGCTAACACAGGATCCAGCTTGAAATGGCATAAATACAGTTATATGTGATGGTATTGACACCCTCACTGTCAGTAATCCTAAAGACTATCAAGAGTGATGGAGAATTACTTTTCTTTTCAAAGGACAACTTTGCTGAGTGCTTCAAGACCAGCAGGAACATTAAGCATAATTTTAAAAATCATTATCAAGAGACCATCTTCCAAATGCGCAACACCGTCAAGTGGTAACAAAGAAAGAACAACCCATTTACAATTTTTACATGCTTATTTTGTTAAAAATAAGCATGATCTACCACCAGGTTGGATTTATTTATAAACACATATAAAAAGTAACCTTTTTTCTCTCCAGTTTTAATTGCCAAATGCCTTTACATATTAATACAATAACTAAATGAATAAAAAGACTTATTTATACAGAGTAGATTATGTAAGTGGAAAAAAACAACCCTGCAGTTCAAATGCACGTCACAAAAGAATATTTCAGGGACCAAATTCATTGCAGTGTCTACATCATATTCAAAAAAGTTAATACTGGAACAATAACTCAATACAGCTCATGGTATTAGTCTGGATGAAGCTACTTCTGGGACAACTGGCAATCTTGCATTCCATGCCAGTGCAAACCAAACTGGTTTATGCATGCAAGGAAAGGCTTTAGGAGTTCTTTAAAAGAAAAAATTAATCTAGTTGAGCAGGAAAAAGAAAGTGGTCTTGAAAAATCTCCACAGCAGACTACTAAACATTATTTTTAAGAATGAAGAAACTGCATTTTAGAGATTGGCAAATACATACAGACTATGTCTAAGTTGCAATAGGGTTGGAGACCCACTTGCTATGTTGGGAAATGCGGTAATAATTTTGTTCCTGAAACTATCAGTTGCAATAGTTAGCTAACAGCTTGATATCTCATCAGACAGGCTAGCAGCCAGGAGAATAAAAGGAGCATATATGTTCTCTCATATATACCCAAAACCTGCAAAGGTGTACATATTAAGTGATGGGCCAGGGGAAATAAAGGATAAAAGTACTATTTCATTAAACAGTACTTCTTAACTGAATAGCTTTTCGTTGAAGATGCATGGATCTCATAAAGTATTTTGAGATTATTGCTACACGTGCATTTTTACTCATGTTTCAGGCCTTTGTTTGGATGGATTTTGTCTTGTTTTAATTTTGGGTGGGTATAGGTATCACACATTTGTCCTTGAAAAATTCACAACTCATGATACCACTTGCAGATGAGTTTTAGTACTTGGTGTCTTATTTGTTTTGAGCTCAAAAACTAAAACTTAGACTGAGTTAAACTGGTATTACATATTTAATATTTTCACGTATAGAAACAATGAAAGAAATAACTTGTGCTTCTGTTGTTCCTGTAATTGGAAACTTCTGGCTTGTCCAGGTTCCTTTTCATGACTGTTAGATTAACTTAATATCACGCAGCTTTTTTCATGCTATCTTTCAATATAGATGAGCAGGAATTATATGCAAAGAACTTCAAGTCAATAACCTAAAACACAGCTAGCTAAGTGTTATAAAAATGCTGGTCTGGAAATGAGTGCAAAAACATGTGACAAAACAGTGAATGTTAACTGCCTCAAGGCATTGCTCACTCAGACTCTCTCTCTTCAGACAGTGCTAGCAGTCTTTTTCTGACCACACCTGTCCCACAGGAGTCTCCAGTGGAGTAGTGATGTTATGTTTTAGTCTCAATTCATGAAAAGAAAAAAGCACCCTTTCATCTGCTTGGGGGGTATATAAAAGACATTTCCAGCACACATAGTGAGTTTTCATTAAAATGCATCCTTTTCCTCTAACTTCATTTCCTTAAGATACCTCCAAACTCCTTCTCTCACCTCCATTCTGTGCTACATGTTTATGTATTTCGTAAGAAGTTCTAAGACTTGGACAGTGTTTTGTCTGTCTCCAGTTTCAGTCTTAACAAGCCTCTCCTCTTACCACACAACCCAGAGCCTAGCCTTTTGAATTCAATGAGTCAGCAGCTTTTACCTTCCACTGAAACGTTTGCAGAGCATGCTATGTCTCCACCAAAAGGTGAACTGTATGCACTGCATGTAGAAACAACTATCAAAATTTACAAAAAAAAAAGGAAATAGAGCCATAACCTACTTCCATTTAAGCTCACTAAACATTAAAAGCAATTTTGTGAATCCTGTCACAAGTTTCAGAACTCACACTACTACAGCTGTCCTGTTGCAATTTTTTAGCTTGCTGCCAGTGTATAAGCTAGTGATAAACCGTGCACAGAACTGCCAACTTTAAGCAGAGTCAACACCTAGCACCGAAGGAGAGAAACAGATACTGGCCAACTATGTAACTTCTCATTACGTGATGTCAAGGATGTGAACTGAACCATTCATGATTAATCCATAATAATTTGTAACAACAACAAAAGAAGCAATTGTTCAGGTATTTTATATATATGAAAACACTTGGATCAACAACTAAATGATAGAATTGTTATTTGACTTCAGGGGAAAGGGTGAGGAAAAAACATTACAAAGATGGCTGTATCAAACAGCTTTTATCCACACACAGAGGGACTAAACAAATATTAAACAGAGCCATAACACATTAAGATCACAACTTTTTAATGAATGATATTTCAGATGACCCTCTTCTACTTTTCCAAGAGCATGATGTATTGATGTAAAAAGTCAGTACACTATGAAGAACGCTGAATCAACAGTAAATTATATAATGAAATTAGTACAGTTCAACATTTTAGCAGAAAATACAGAAGGCTAAGACATATGAACTCACTTGCTGAAACAACCTTCATAAAAATAGAAAAAGATATCAGTACTGCACAAAAGATCCCCCTTTAGAAGTATCCATATAAGCTGGATTTCAGGAAAGGGCACTGCCATCTGAAAGAACAGGGCACAAAACTAGCAAAAGCAGAAATATATTGCTGAAACAGTTCTATTCGACCAAGACAATTGGTAGTATCTTAAAGTTCAGTTACTTAATAATTCAGTAGGAAAAACACACACACACACACACAAAGGTATTTTGCTGCTGGAAAACATATTTGTATATGGAGTAATGAAGAGACTCGATGGAAGAACCATTACTTTGAACATTTTGTTTGCAACATGATTTTAGAGAATATGAAAGAGTACAATCCCCCTCCGATGAGACAACAGACTAGATGATCTAATATATCCCTTCTGCATTTAGATTACATGCATTTACTGCAACATCCTTATTTCTAGTAGGAATGGAAAATAAGTCTTAGTTAACAAGTGCAACTTCATAGGTAGCACAGAAGAGAGACAAAAAATTACTCAGCTACTGAAGAAAATACTTTGTACAAAGAATCATGGAATGCTAAGGGGTTGAAATGAACCTTAATCACCTAGTCCCAACCACTCCTGCCATGGAAAGGGACAACTCCCACTAGACCAGGCTGCTCAAGGCCTTGGCCAGCCTGGCCTTGAACAATTACCAGGTTGGGGCATCCACAGCCTCCCTGAGCAACCTGTTCCAGTGTCTCAACAACCTAACACCCTCTTAACACCTAACCTAAATTTCCCCTCCGGCACTTTGCACTCATTACTCCTTGTCCTATCATTA
>VZRX01019331.1:79634-158390 GCA_013398075.1 Notiomystis cincta | reverse complement strand
CATCCCTCGGGGAAGCCGGCGGCGCCCGCGCCGCCCCCGCCGCGCTCCTGCCCTTCCCCACCTGCGGAGCCGCTTCCCGGCGAGGGTGCGGGGCTGGGAGCGCCCGCCCCGCGCCCGGGGTGGGAGCAGCGAGCTGGAAGTTCGGAAGCGCTGCAAAGGCGGGAGGCTGCTGAATTGTCAACCTCGGTCGCAATTAGGGGGGGGGAAAAATTCTCTCTCTCCGTACCTATACGTTTTGAGCGCTTTTTTGAGTGGGAAGAGAAGGATGATATGGCATTCACAGGGAAAATTCTCAGTGCCTTCTTAGCCCCCACGGTGAAAATTGTTTTGAAAGGCTTGAGCCAGGACCCTCCGACTGCTTGGACATTTCTAAGAGGAGATTTTGCTTGGGAGAAAAAAAAAATTATGTGATCTCAGCCTTCTCCCCAGGGGTAAGGAGCCCGGCTTTTAGGAATGGTGTTGACCTTTAAGCATTTATTGGCTACCGGGGTTAAAATAAGCTTGAGATAGGAGTAAAAATAGCTTGCAGAAAGGTTAAATCGAAGGTTAAATTTGTTTATCTTAGGGAAATTGAGGCTGATGTTCAGAAACGTAGGCTTGGAGCAAAGGATGGAGGGTACACGTTAGGGGGTCTGTAGGCAAGGAGATGGAATTCCTGCATCTGATAGTGTTCTGACCCAGGTTCTGAAAGTTGGTGGGTGGGTGGTCCTTAAGATCAGGTCTGGTCTTTACCTTTCTGTGGGTTTTCATACGAAGATTGGAGTGCCTGTAGCTCCTGTTGATTTCCCGAGTTTTTGATGCTCCAGACACCTGCAGGATGGGGCAGTCGGCTGTGGCCATGGAACTCTGCCCGGTGTCCCTTCTCATGCCCCGTGTCCCTACCTGCACCTTCCCCCCCGGAGGCAGCGGTGGCCCCAGTGCCCTCAGTAACCTTTCTGATTACCTGTGCTCTGTCTGGGCTTGCTAAAGAAAAAATAGATAATTAGAAGGTAACGAGTCAGAAGAGGCAAGTAAAGTTACAAATGTGAGTAGTAAAGAAAAAAAAATCCCCTTGTAGATGTGGAGAAAGGCAAAGCACAGGAAGTAAACGAGGGCTTGTTTTGTTTTAAATTGAAATGAGATTAAATTTTGCCCCGGGGGAGCCAAGACAGCAGAGTTGGTGTGGAGAAGAGGAGGAGGGATGGCTTGCTCCTCACCTGGGCACCTGAGTTTTTGCTGGAAAGCTGGGGCTGGCAGGAGCCTGTATAGGAGGTGAGGGACAGACGTGCTCCGGCAGGCAGGGGCAGGCTCCTGCTGCCCAAAAAATGGTTGTTCTAGGTACCAGGATCCTGCCCTTTAGCACTTACACTTTGCAGGGCTACCAGGGGGGTTGGGAAAGGTTCCTCCCAGATGTAGGGGCTGAGCACCACCATTTGCTGCAGCTCTTGCTGGCCCCACTGCCGTGCATCTTTTGGTCCAAAAGTTTGTTCTGTTACTATGAAATTGGGGCTGTGCCAATTTGGGGGATGCTGCTGCTCTCTCAGAGCCTCCTGTAGCAGCACTTGGCTCCGGCATTTGTTCATGGGAAAAGGCAATGAGACGAGGACAACCCTCCCACGGTGTACAGATTGGGATGTTCCAGCCCTCCACCCTTTTTATTACACTTTCTAACAACTGGCTGGTGTTCCTAGACAGAGGGAAGAACGCCTTTAAGGCGGAGGGGAGGCGCGGAGGGGATGGTCGGGAGCAGCCCCATGGCTCGCTGTCGGCGGGCGGCCGCGGGCGCTGGGATGCGCCCGGGACGGGGTCCCCAGCGCGGGGTCGGTGGCCGGAGCCGTGTGCGTGCCGCTGGGGGCACTATGTTCTATTTGTGTTCCTATTTCTGGGCTGGGAGAACAAACAGGGAAGTGGTTTTTCTGCAGTCTCATTGCAGCTCACAAACAGAGCACATCATTCAGCTGGTGTTGCTCACAGCGTCAGAGGTGACGGCGCGGGGACGAGCGCGGCGCATCCCTCAGCCTGCGGGGACGCTGGGAAGAGGTGATGACCAAATACTTTCCTTTTTTTTTTTTCCCCAGTTTTTTTCTTTTTCTGCAACTTATGCAGGTTTCTGTGCCTGTTCCCTGTGGAAGTGGGGAGCACAGGCATGTATGAATTTCTCTGTTTGCTTGCCACAATTCAGAATGGTTCGTTCTTGGAAACAGCATCTGCACAGGGTGCTGGGATGCCACTAAAAATCTCCAAATCGCACATGGATTTGATGTGCAGAAGAGTTTGCAGGGAGCTGGGAAACATCAGGGGGTTCCCCAGAGCACAGGGCTGGTGGAGGGGTCTGCAGAGGTGGATTTCTGGACTGGCTGCAGGCTGGATGAAGCATTTTGGTTTAGTGTGGATGGGTGTGGGTGCCTGTCCCTGGCAGTATGCCCACTTGAGCTCAGGGTCTGGACACAGGCATCTCTGTGTGCCAGGAGTAGTTGCCTTCACCTCTCCCAGGTTGCATGGACTGGGCAGAATTGCATTCCCAAGAGCTCCTCTCCAACCTTGCCTTGCTGTGAGGCAGGACCAGCCAGCCTCAGGCCATCATCTCTGTTTTAACACCAATCCTGGTGCTAATTTGTCCAAGGACATAGTGATTTACATTTGTTTAGGCTGATGAAGGGCCATCATCTTCCTTGGTTTAGCACTTATCTGCCTTTCTCAGCTTGAACAAAGGCAATACTAAACGTGTTGGTTTGCAAGCAGTTCAGATTTTTGGTTTCCAGGCATTAGCCAGGGCTATGCCTGTGGATTTGAGTTGCAGACACTTCAGGGGGATGTTCATTTGTTTATAAAAGAAACCCACATCTGTTTCTGTTTGAATTTTTTAAGCAAGTCTACATAGAAACCTTTCACTTGGTTTCTGGCTCTGTAAAAACTAGATTTTGGGCCAAGTTTGACCTAACAGTGACCTTTTCAAAGTATTACAAATTTTTTTGGTATTTGTTTATGACTTTATTAATGATGCCATGTGGGGAATGGGTCAGTTAAAGGTGAAATTAACTTCTAATGTAAATAAAAGATTAATTTTGGAGCAGAGACCATATTTTGTGGGGACTTGAGTTGCTCAGTAGTTCACCAGCTGAAATGCTCCTGAGAGCTTGTGGGAGCTGGAGCTCCAGCCCTGGGAGGGATGTGGGCAGTGTGTCTTTCCCTCCCTCCCTGTGGGTGCCAAAAGGATGGTGGGAGCTCAGCCACCATCAGACTTTATAACTCTGGGATACAGATGGGGAAATGGCCCAATTACCCTTCTACAGTAAATTCCTCTCTTAAGTGCCCTGCAGTTTACTACTGTTTGGCTCCTCAGGATGAATCCCTCAGGAAACAGCATCTTAGCACTGGAAGGTAACCATTTTCTGGAGTGGCCTGGTATTGGCCCAAACTTCTGCTCCCCTCAGGCATGCAGTACCTTGTCTGCCATCCCCTACCCAGCCTGTCAGTGCTGCTGTTCACAATGTCCCTATTTCGCTCGAGCCAGAATTTCATTCAGAAATTTAATGCAGTTTGGTTTGGAGGATGCAGTCTTGGATCCTGCCAAACAGTGGCAAAATGATTTACTGAAGTACAGACACTATTTTTGCCTGCAATGTGAGCCACTTCTCCATGTGAATATCAGTCCATCCTGTTATGTGGTGAGTGTGTTAATTCTGTAGGCAGGTGTAGGGCAGGAGCAGGATGCAGGGACCAAGTTCAGCTAGAGGGATAATCATTGCATCTCCTCATATATATCAGAGCCAAAACCACTGCCAGCCTCCTGCTACCTGTGCTGAGCATTGATTGCAAACCTTTTTCCCTGCCTTGGAAGGAGAGTGATGTCAATGATGCTGTCTTGCTGTAAAAGCAAAGATGGGAAACCTGGGAAATCTCACTGGCTATCAGCAGCATTCCTTTACTTCAGCTCAGGTGTTTCTTTTCCCCCTCTTGTCTTTGGCTTATTTAATCTCTGTGATTAGAACTCCAGAATCAATAAAAGCATTGCTCTGTCTTTGTGCTCCAAATATCTGTTTGCCACTTCAGACCAGTAGGAACCAGTTTAAAAGGCTGAGGTAGGATTTTCACTAAAAGTAAGTAAGCTGCAGTTAGAGCTGTCTTCAATTTCATTTCCCCCAAGCAAAATCTAATGGCTACTTGGAACAAGGCTGGTTTAATAACATCTGTTTCCGCTTGAATCACTGGGGGGAAAAGTATTGATATTGCCATATTTTCAGGGAGTGCTTTAAGTCACATTTTGACAGGGCAATGCCTTACCACAAAGCTGATAGTTAAAACGTTTAAAATACTTCATAGTATTTTCCCTTATAGTGTTGTGGTAGCACTTGTAGTGTAAAATACAGACATTATGAGGGTTTTGTATGCTTATGTGGAGCATTTCCTGATGTTAGGGGGGGAAATGCCATGCTCTAGCTTGCTATCCCAGTCTGTGGTGCTTGTACCTGCTGCAACCAAACCACACAAACCCAGTCCAGTGTTTCATTATCATTCCCACTTTGTGGAGGCAATAGTGGGCATGACATATGAATAGATTTCAAAGATTCAGATTCTTCAAAAATATCTCAGAAAGTACTAGGAAGATTTCTGTGAGGTTAAGGTTGTTTCCTGTGGATGTATTTTGGCTTATAGCCTGTTGGATACTTGTCTGGTCTCCTTTCCATCCAGAGCTGCCCAAGCCCTGTACTGGGGTCCACACTGAGCAGCCACCAGCCACTTTGGTAACTTTTGGATATTCAGAAGTTAAAATACTTTTCTTCTTTTTTTTTCTACTGAAGCACCTACTTTGAGTTCCGAGTGCTTGGTTCCCAAGGGGCAAGTTCAGGAGAACCTGCTGATCTCAAGCGCTCCTGTGGCTTGTTCAGGGTCTCAGAGCAAATCAGCTGAGCTTGCAACAGGTTTCCTCATCAGTGCCGTGGTACCCGGTGCTGTGATGGTAGCTCTGAGAGGATGGAGGAGCCGGGGCAGCGGTGCAGGAGCCGGGGCAGCGGTGCAGGAGCCGGGGCAGCGGTGCAGGAGCCGGGGCAGCGGTACAGGAGCCAGGGCAGCTGTGCAGGAGCCGGGGCAGCTGTGCAGGAGCCAGGGCAGCTGTGCAGGAGCCAGGGCAGCTGTGCAGAAGCCACTTGCTCACCCGCAGGAGCTCCGGCGCCCGCAGTGCTGCCGGGGGAGCTCCGGGCAGGGCAGTGAGCAGCGGTGGGAAGTGCTTCAGGCTGGCCTGTGTGACAGATCCTCCCGAAGTCTTAAAAGAAGTAGATACCAGCCGAATGGGAAGATGATTCAGAGGGTAAAACCCCAGGCTCTTGGTACACAGGGGTTCTCTTCAGCTCTGGGATGCTCGTACTTCCCCCCGCAGACATACCGAGAGTGTGCAGTTTCCATTCTTGTCTTCACACCTCTCAGCTTTGCAGCTCAGGGGCTTCACAGGATGGCTTTTCCCCTGTCCAACAGCACCACGGTCCCTGGTCCCTGGTAGGGCATCCTCCAGTCTGTGTTGGAGCTTCCTCCCTTGGCAGTGCTCTTGCAGAGGAAGAGACATTGGGATGCAAATCCTGCATAGACAAATTTCCATGCGAAGCTGAGTGATCCAAATGCACCCACTGTAACAACTGAATGGGAAAAGCTGGTAGAGAGGCAATTAAAGTTTTTTTAAAAATCTGTGAGAATTGTTTTCTTCCCTTTTTTTTCAGCCTCTGGTAGTTGTCTGTCCTAAGGGTAAGGACTGACTGGTGCTGGGATAAGAGGGTGTGCAGATATTCAGATAGCAGTGCTTTGAGATGAGTTTTCTGGACATGAAGTGTAATGTTCAATTTCTTTTGTTACAGATGGAAGAAAAACGACGCAAGTACTCCATCAGCAGTGATAACTCAGACACCACTGACAGTAAGACCTTTAATTCAAAGCTTTGAACAAGATTCACCTCCAGCAGTCAAAATGCTTGAATAATTACTTTACAAACTACATTTACTGGGAAGTCTCTGCACAGTGAATAGTGTGCAGGGCTGGGTTTGTCAGAAATGCAGCAACAAGCTGATATCAATTTATTTAAACACTTGGCTGTGGCTCCTCTTAACTGATGAGAGTGTCTCCCTCGTGTGAGAAGTCTGGGCAAGGAGAGCTGCTGATTGCAGATCTGCTAACAAAGCAGCAAACACCCTTTGTAGATGAATTGTCCTTTCCTGTGAGCTGCAGCCTGAGACTAGTTTGCTCTTGACTTGGGTTGTACCAGGGGAAGTTTTTACCAGAGTCAGAGTAAAACTGGAGCCACATTGTTCCCTTCTTGTAAACTGAAGAGTGATGTGGGAAAAGGGATGAGGCTCAAGCCAGCAAAACTTGCAAGCCCATGCTTGCTTTTCAGCATCTACCTTACTTCATCCTCATTCAGGAAGGCACAGAAGCACGTGTTCAACAATAAACATGTGCAAATACGCTGAATTTTGGCTATAAATAGAGCACTTTCCTCTCCCACTCACCCCAGGGTTTCACCTGATGCAGTGCCTCGGTGTTCAGCACCCTCCAGGCACCAGCCTAATCCCTTGTCTGGACTCCAGAGTTTCTTACTAGTTGCTCTTGGTTTCTTACAAATGTCACAGTAATTTCATCTGGGCCATGCTGGGAATTCGCTCTCCACACTTTACAGGATCTGGCTGCTGGATATCCAAGAACGACAGGGACTTTACTAAAGACACTGAACTTCTGGGCCTTTTCCTAACAGGATGATGGAGAGATTACAGGGGGTTATGGAAAGGCCGATCTTGCTGGGTTTGGCTGCTGTTCCCACAGCCTTAGCCAAAAAAATTGTCAGTGTGAGTGAAATTTGCACCACAACAGCTGATGGGGACCTGCTGTTCGTCTGCCAGCAGGGACCCCCATCCTGCTGGAGCCCTGGGGGGCCTGGGGGCTGAGCTGTGCCTATGGAAAGAGTTTCAGGCTCTGTCAACACTGCTTGCTCCTCGTAAAGTGAAACATCTCTATCTCAGAAAGGGGTTTGTTTTGGAAGCTGTGCTCCAAACTTCCCGTCTCCTAATCCCCAGATGCTCAAAGGCTTATGGAGCTGAGCTGTGCTCGCTGCCTTCGCTGCCTTTCGGGGGTGAGGCATCTTTAATCATGGTATTAAACAACATGCCCTTATCTCTATTGGGCTTGGATATTTATGCTGCAGGTGATATCTAAGCTGTTGACAAATGCTCTTCTGCAGGATAGTTGTAAACAGAGTGGTGACCTTCTTTTTCGTGCCTCTGCCAGGAAAAGGTAGTTGTGGTGTGTTATCCAAGCCTGTGTAGCTGTAGCATCACACTGTAGCTTGAGAAGAGGGGGCAGGGTGGAAATTAGTGGCTGATCTCTCCATGTGGAGCTGCTGCTGCTGCTCTCCTTGGAGCAGAAGCTGAGTAAAGCAATGTGTCCATGGAGCTGCAGCATAGGGATCTCTGATTTAGGCTTTGTCTACATGGTCCTGCTTTGCTCTGAAATGTTAAAAAGAATTTCATTTATATGGAGCCCTCTTCAATGACATCTAGCCTGACACTTCAAAAAAACAAGCTGTCTTTTGGGAACAAGTGATGCCCCCACATTTGGTCTTCATTTTGTGAAGTACAAGAAAGTGCACTGCAAGTAAAGAATACAGGGTGAGCTGGTGCCTCTTCCCCTGCCAGCAGAAATGGGCATGTGAGATTTACCTGGGCTCAGCTGCCTGAGCTGGTGGAAGAGCAGACATTTCCCAGTGCAGTGGTACCACAGCCTGATCCCTGAGTCAGCCCAGCTCCTGACCAGAGCCCTTCCCAATGTCCTCGTGTACGTGGCTCCATTGTGTTTGGATTTTGCTTATGTGCACGGTGTTGTTTCTTCCTATTTAGCCCTCCAAGGATAAAATCAGTGTTAAATAGGCCTATTGATAGTTATTTTGTTGCAACCTCACAGAAACATTTTTATATAGTGAAATATGGAGGGGTCTTCCTATACAGAGCACTGAACTGTCATCGTTATTATACAGAAATTCCAGTAATCAGTTTGTTATTTATTATTAACAAATGCATTCTTATATTTAAATGATAATGATGCAAGTGGGTTGTAAATAAAGATTAGTAACGTAGTGGTTCCAGCACATTTCAGGTTTTAGCTACTCTTCCCTTTTGGAGGTGGTGGCAGTGATGATGATGCTGCACAAAAAAATGTCATGTCAAGGTATTCTTCCATCTTAGTGCTGACTCAAAGTGTTGGTTGAGGCTGGAGCAATGGGGCTGGTGACAAAGTTAAGGAATAAACTTGGACTCTTTCCCAGGTAACCCATCTCTGTTGCCTTGCTGCAGGTCACACCACATCCACCTCCAGATGCTCCAAAATTCCGAATACCAAATCCCCCTGGTCACGGCAGAAGGAGAAGAAGCCTTCTGAGGTACGTGGGCTTTTAGGCTTTCCCCAAAGGAGAGTTTTCCCATGGGACTGTACTTGCTGGGATGTGGCAGGCAGTGTGCCCATGGCTGTCTGTGGGCAGTGGGTGCCAGAACAGGGTATCCCCGAGAAGGCAGAGCCACAACTCCCAACAGCTCCCTGGGGAGGGAACTGATGGGGATACACAGTGAGCATCTCTGGTGAAGAGTGGAGGTCCTTCGTGCCCAAAACCACTGGGGTCCTTGTGCCCACTCCATCCCTGTTGAGGCAAGTAAAGAGAAGTTAAGTGTGGTGGGACTGGAGGTCCTGCAGTACTGCTGTGTCTGCATACTGAGGCTCCCTGCTTTGAGTGCCCTCCTGGGTGCCCTTTCATTAATGGCACAGGTCATAGCACTGATGGCAGGGGAGGGTGATGTGGAAACTCCTCCCTGTGAACAAGTGGGAGGCAAGGAGAGCTGTGAAATGAGAGACAGCACAGCTGAGCTGCAGAGTGTGGTGTGTTGGTTCCCCCTGTCACAGGGCTCAAGGGCATTAAGCTGAGGCCATCAGTGTCTGACCTTGCTGCAGGGTTTCTCCTCGCTGCTATGGGCAGTGCTGCCCATTCTGGGGACACTGCCCAGGTTCACCTGCTGGCTCTGTCCTGCAGGGTCTGGGCCTTGGGTGGGAGGAGCTGTTTGTCCCCAGGACTGTGCTGGAAGGGGTGGTGCTGTGTCCTGTTCTCCTTGTGTGCCTCGGATACATTTCTCTGGCCATGGAAACTATACCAGGCATGAGCTGCTGTTGTAGCAACCACAGTGTTTTGCAGTGGTCATCTTCATTTCAACAGCAGCCTGAGCAAAGCCAGAGAGACATTGTTCTCACATTCCCTTCCCTCTGGACTGGGGTCTGGATTCAAACAGTGCTAAGTTTAGAAGCAGATGAAGCTGGCATAGCTCATGTGAGCTCTTCAAGTCCTCCCCATTTCACCTCTCCTGATGCTGTGGCCTGGTGTGCATAAACCTCTGTAACAACCTCCTTTTGCATCACTGAGTAGAGATTTTGAGGTTTTCCTGTGGTCACTGCCTGAATTACAGCTGCACTGGCAGGTTTACATTGATATATCTGTGTTGGCAAAGGACACAGACTGAAAAAGTCCAAGTTATTTGTGCCTTGGGTAAAGAGAGGGACTAAAAAGCTGTTACTACCTGCTTAGTTGGAAGCACTCCAGAGAGCAAGAACCAGGGGTGCAGATGTCACTGACTGCTGACAAGGCTGTTGGAAAATGGAATATTAGTAATGTTGGGTTTTGGTTATAGATGCATCTCTCAGTGTGGGTGTGGGGGAGATTTCTGTGAGCTGAATCTTCCCTTGGAAAATGGAGCATTTAGGGTATCTCCTCCTCCTGTGGCACCATTATCCCTCTCTGAAATAACTGCCCATCCCTGTGCCTGATGTGTCCATAAAGGCCTTGGGTGAGCCCTTCAGGTGCTGTCAGGGGTCCCTGCCACAGAGATGCCTCATGTTAGATGTGAGAGGATGTGACTCACATGTCATGACAGTGTCATAGGTGCCACCCTGCTGCTGCCCACTAAAATCCTCCAAGAGTAGGGACATCTTTCTGCCTCACTGGTGCAGACACATTGTTGTCTTTAATAAGAATTAGTTTAATCAGCCATCTAGGATTTTACCTGGCTGTTACTGAATGTAAGTCCAAGATTCCAAGTGAAAATGCTTCTGGACATGATGAAGATTGGTAAGACCTGGATCCAAGTTGCTGCTCTACAACAGCTGGAATGAAAACTAGATCTTAATCCATGGTCCCCAGTCCATGTTTCCCTAGCCCCAAGAACTGAGGAGACATCAGATGCCTGCAGAGGGCTCATCCCTCTGCTTCATGTTCCATTATCCCCTGAGGAGAGTTCTCAGTGAAATGTAGCTGGGGAACAAATAAAGGAGGAGAGTTCTCAGTGAAATGTAGCTGGGGAACAAATAAAGTGGAGCAAAAGCTGAATTGTGCCCAGCTTAACAACAGTTGGGACAGAAAGTGAACCTCTGTGGTTTATCTGAACTGAAACTCCAGGGGAATTTGGGGAGGCGATGTGTGATTACTCAGGCTGGAGTTTGGCCAGGATGCTCAGGCTGACAAACCATCTTTTACAGGAGCATGGTGGGCACACCAGCAGACGGAGCAGTTGAGAGCTCAGCTGTGCTCCCCTCCCTGTGCAGTGCCCCTGCACTTGCTGGTGTCCAGGTCTGCAGGGAATCAGCACCAGCTGAAACTCGGCTCAGGACTTTGTCTGAGGTTGGATATAGTACTGCCCCAAGACCTGCAGCAGTGCAGGGAGGTGGTTTGAAGGTCACTCCTGTATGAATTCTGTCTCCAACTGCATCTTCCAAACTTTTCCATGAGTCACCCAACTTCTGCTCTTCCTGTGAGCGCCCATGAAGGCGTTTGGTCCACGTGTGGGATCCTCAGTGTGTCCTGTGTGAAACACTTCAGTGTTTGGCACATCCTCCCAGGAGCACTGTGGGATTTCAGGTGTACACTGGGACGGGCATCGTGTCCTGTTGGAGCAAGTACTGAGAAATGTGAAACACAAACTACACCACTGTCAAGCTACTTCACATGAAATACTGAATCACCTTTGCTTTTGTCCATCCCAGTGAGGGTGGAAACCACAGGAGAGTGATAGGGAGAGCAGGATGAATGTATTAGCAGATATTGAACCCCCAGCAGTTTTGCACCTGGACACATTTTTTCAAACAGTAACTCAAACTCCAGGTTTACACCTGTCTTGTAGCTTTATCAAGAGCTGCAGTGGGTGCAGGCTGGCCCTGAGGGATGGCCATACTGGAGGATGGGCTAGGGGAACAGGGGGTTCATGTGTGTGTGGACCCACCAGCCTGTCCTGCCCTTCTCCAAGTCATGTCCCGGTTTCTCTGGGGGCTGCCCAGAGGAACATGCATTCCTGGTGACAACCAGGGCAGGAGATAAAAAAATCCAGAGCATTAGTGTTACATAGTTATTAGTCAGGTCAGGGGGTGATGTTTATTATGAAAGGCTCTGTAAGAAGGGATTAACTATACACATTAAAAAACACCCGATACAAGGCATCTGGAAAAACAAGCTTCTTAACATGGAAAAGTACTGAGCTGTTTGTAAACATCCGCGAAGGGGCCATTGCCAGGCAGGGTGATTATATTTATCTGTGCCTGTCACAGGGCTCTGCCCGGGCTCTCCTGACTGTCCCAGGCACCAGGCTTCTGTCTTGGTTCTCTCTCTTGCAGAGGTGACAGTTGTCCTCCCCTGCCCCTTGCCTGGGCAGCAGAGCCTTCAGGGCTAAAATCTGATGCTGATGGTGCCCTGGGCATGGCTCTGCTGCACTGCTTTGCCTGAAGGCAGAGAATGGATGTGGGCAGCTGCCAACAGCTTCTTGCATCTGCAGTGATAGCAGTACCAATCTGGTGATTTTAATTAATCTCATTAGTGCTCGTTTGTCTCTTAACTTGTCTGCAAATGGAGCGTGGTGGCTGGTACCCATCTCCCTGGTAGGTCCTGCAAGGAGCTGCTGGTCGTGCTCCCCACCCTCGGAGCTGGATGGAGGGAGTGATCACACAGGTTATCCCTGCCGTGGATCTGAATCTGCAGCAGGGAATAAGGCATGCCTGAAGGATGGATTTCTGCTTCTGTTAGTGGCACATTAGTGCAATCCTGCCCCCGGCTGTAGCGCTGCTAGGGCTGTGAGCACGAGCCTCGCTGGTTTGACTGCAGTCATCAAGCCTCTCTCCTGCTCCTGACAGGGAACAGTTGTCAGCGTCTAAGGAGGGAATCTAAGAAAAAGGCAAGTGTGTGATGATAGTCTCTGTTCTATCTGCCAGCTCCCAGCCACCAGCGGGCTGGGGACTTCCTCGGGTGCTGCCTCTGAGTCACTGCCGTAGCTGCTGTGTTAGTCATTACCTCCAGAGCTATTTGAGATCCACACTGCTCACCTGCACTGCTGGAATATATTCTGGAGGGACAAAAGTCTGCTTTTTTTGTGCAGAACACCTGCCTGCCTCCCTCCAGCCGTCTTTTCTCAGCTGAGGAGCCCTGTGCAGTCTGGGCTGTGCTGTGCAGGTGCTGCTCATCCCACCGGACATCCTCATTGCCCTTCTCCCTCTCTTCTGGAGGCGAGGGGACTGCAGCTGCAGGCAGGGCTCAGAATGAAGGGGAAACCACAAAATTATACAGTTTACATTATTTTCTACTTGCCTTGTTTAGATATTACTTCCGTGTTTTGAAAGGCACCTTTTTATATCTCTTTCCAAGGATTTAACTCGTTTCCTATCTAAAAAGTAATTCTTATGGCATTGGATCATGTTTTTTTCCTCCTGCATTAGGTGTATAATGACACAGTGTAATGTGAGTTTAGTTCCTGTACTCCTCTATGCTTGGAGAAGAGCTTTAGTGGATGTGGCCAAGCAAGACTGGACATGCCTTTATGGGGCTGGATGGAGAGAAAATCTGTCTCTGTTGAAAGGTTTGACTGCAGTTTGGCTTTGTCAGTTTTCCCTTGCCAGCGTGGGGATTAACAGATTAAAGCCATTGTCTTCTGAATGCTGAGAAGGGCTGGACAAAAATGCTTCTTGTTCCTATTTTAAGTTCTGCTGTTCATTGAATCTTTAACATCCAGCATTTCAAGAGGAAACAAGACTAGATGAAGAGATAGGAGGCTGGCTCCCAAATGGACATGGGAGTTCAGGATTTCTTCCCCCACAGGCAGATAATATCTGGTTGCACACACACTCCTGCCATTGCTGCATTTCAAAACCTCGCTGCCGAATATCGACGCTCCTCTCACTCTGGAAACAGCTGGAAAAATGTGTTAGAACAGCAGGGATGTAGGACTGGGAGGTCCACAGGGGAGAGGGGCGGGGCAGCCAGGGCTGCACCCACAGAGATGCTGTCTCAGGCTGATATCAAGACAGTTTGTACAACCAAAAACTATTCCCAGGGCTCCCATTGTTCCTGTTGTTTTCTCCTTCTCTAAAAATCCTTGTGACTCATGAGCTATAACAAACAATTTTATGCTTGAGAGAGTGAAGGGCTAATAGAGCTGGCTGGAAACGAGGAGGGAGTCCTGTGAATGAGGCAGCTGGAGACTTCCATGGTTCCAGTGTGGATGGAGGAAGGTGGTTGTGGCCGGGGGCCATGCAGGACTCAGCTGCCAGGACTGCAGTCAGGAAGGGAAAAAAGAGTGTTGAGCCAAAACCTGGAGAAAACCTGTTACCTCAGTATCAGGAAGTGCTCCCACATCCTGCAGTGACCTGCTGCTGCCCCTGCTTGGGAGCAGTGCTCAGAGCACCCACTGCCCCTGCTTGCTGTGGAGGGGTCATCACTGTGAGATCCCGTGTGGTGCTGGGGGTGTGAAGGTCAGCACTGTGAGATCCCATGTGGTGCTGGGAGTGTGAGGATTGCAGATGTGTTGGGTGGTGCAGGGAGTGGATTCAAAGGTGAGATCTGGGATGCAGGCTGTGACCACCCCTTCTCACCTCTCCTGCCTGCCCTCGCCCTAGTGAGCGCTGTGTTTTCTGCATGCACTTCATTTTGGGCTTCTCTTCTCTTTTTGTACCACTGCTTAGCAGCTTGGAGAGCTTGGAAAGAGTTCTTTTTGCTAAAACCTTTTAGGGACAGAGATGTTATTGTGTATTTTAGAAATGGCATCCCATCCTGGGACTTGAAGGAGGAGGGACCGAGCTCATTCCTCTGCCCCGAGACCAAGGTCTGAAAGCTCCAAAGTCAGCTGGATGCAGATGCAGGGGAAGATGTGTGACAGAGTTCCCGCCAGCTCAGGAAGCCTGGTGTGCAGAGAGCCGGCCTGCTGGGGCCCATCTGTGTTGGGCTGAGCTGCCTGGTCGCTCTGGAGCTGGTTTTCTCCCGGGCTGGTTTGCAGCAGGCGCTGGGAGCCGAGAGCTGTGCCGGCCGGGGATGGCGAGGCCGCGCCGGGCGCGATCGGCTGCGCCGGAGCCGGCACAGCGGTCCCGGGCTGGCTGCTGCTGCTCTAGGGGCTCATTAAACCCAGTGCTAGACAAGTGTTTCTTTTCATTTCGATTTAAAGCCCCAAACAGATCCGGCTCTTTGGCTCTCACCCAGGAGCTGGTTTCGTACAAGTGGGAAGTCGTTACCACGGGATCTGAGTTCGGTGTTTTCAGGTGGGTTATGTGGGGCCAAGGGGTAATTGGCAGGCTCAGACCTACAGTACAGTCACTGGAAAAGCCAAGTCCTTTACAGAGCATGTGGAGTGGGAACTGAATGGCAGGGAGATTGCTGGCCACTTCATTAAGAGGGGTTTGTGAGTGAATCACAGAGCCTGGAAATTGGTGTGAGAATTGCATGGAAAGGTGGTGGAGAGGCTCTCAGAGGGGCTGGATGGTGATAGGGAGAGGCAGAGAAGGAGGAGAATGCTGGAAAGCAGCACAGCCTGAGAGCCTTTACTAAGGGAGGGATGGGGAGCAGCATTTCTGATGCCTCATGGCATGTCCATTGTCCGTGTGGTGAGGCACTGTGTGCCTTGGCATCTGCCAGGGGTAGGCCCAGGTTTTTCTCTGAGGTTGTCCAAGTGTTGCACAAATTGATGCTGGTCCATGGAGAGCTGTCAGAGATGCCTCACAGCTGTCACAGGGCACAGCGAGAGGCTGCAGGGCTGTGTCCAGTGGGAGAAGCAGCTGATCCTTGCCAAGGTGGAGCAGCTGATGTAGAAGGCACCAGGGGCTCAAGGAGGAGCCAAATCCAACCCCTGCCTTGCAGGTTTCTGCCATACCCACAGGAGCATCCTTCCAATGGCAGGCTGGATCCAAGTGACACAATGGGATGTGAACATCAGAGGATGTTACATTTAATTAGCTCAGGATTTTTTTTTTTTGGTTGGTTTTGGTTTGGTTTGGGGTTTTTTTGAGAGGTAAAACCAATACAGCTTTTGCTTCAAAGTAGCAAATAACAGAAATTACAAAAATACCAATGTATTCTTGGGAGCACCATGGCTATGGTGTCCCAGTGACTTCTCATGCTACTGGATGCCAGGACTGGCTCTCCTGGTAAGTCAGTCCAACACCACAAACTGGTGGGCTGAAAGGATGGGGAAGTAGTAGAGGGGGTAGTGCAGGCTTGCCTGGCCTGTAAGATACAAGGGAGATGAAGGTTTTCTCCACGTTTCTTTCTTTGCCTGGAAGTCTGAAGCTGCACAACCACACTGACCTGGTGTGGACTCCATGTCCATTTATTTTGGAAATACGAAGGCAGAAATGTCTTGGAACTTTGAAATTTCATGTTCTTTCCCCCTGTCTTTAAAGCTGACAGTAGCAAAGGGAGACCCTGGCCTTGGGCACTGGTGTGATGCATCTCTGATGAGCACCACTAAACTTCCATGAGGTTCCTGAGCAAGCAGAGGTAATAAAGGAACATCTTGGTTTGGCCTTTCCCATTGCTGGCAGATCAATAGACAATAACCCAGATCCCATTCAGGGCTGAAAGGGAAGGATAGAGCCTGGCCAGGGCTGTGGTGGTGCAGGAGGAGCGGGTGCAGGGCAGACAATCTGTCAGCTCCCACGGCCAGGCAGAAACAGTAAACACTCCTATTGAGGGAAAATTGCTTGTTTTCTGGTACCCAACTTTCTCTTCATCGCCAGGTCCTTGGTTCATCAGTGCCCAATTTATCCTTTATTTGGTTTTCATAAATAATTCAGAAGAGTTTGAGTAGAATAATTGAGTCTTTTCCCAACCCTAATCCCAGACAATTCAAAACAAAAAGACATTTAGATTACAATTTGAGCGTATTAGCTGTTGGGAGATTTCCAGACAACTGATCTGCTTTCCTTTACAATTTCTGTGCTGTTCTATCATTTCTAAAGTGTTCTGCTTTGATAGTTAATAATTTGAGCATATCCAGTTCTTCATGAAAAGACAGAGGCGTCGCTGTGATAAAGTGCGGGCGCTCGTGCTGCCGTCGGATGGGTGAGCTTATCTGTTTTCCAAGAAGGACTGTATAAATGAAGTAGTGAGATTGCAAATCCAGCCTGTGATGTGCCTTATCTTCAGGGAAATAGATACAATCGTGCTTATTTGGCTTAAAATTAAAACTAAGCTTCTATGCTGATGCAAGCTGAAAAGCCAGAAGGGATGAATTTGGGGAAGACCTAATGCAGGAAGACACGAGCCTGGGATCTGCACCATGCAGAGGGGAGAAATTTTACTGAGGGCTGGCTGGTCCTGTTGTGGTGCAGGCTTCCCTGTCTCCATCAGTAGGTGGAGGGTGATGGGCCATGGGTGCCCAGGTCTGGTGTTACCCTGAAGAGACAGGACCTGTCACCTCACTGCTGTCACCTGGTGCTGACCTAGCAAAAGAAAATGGGGGTCCTTGCTTGGGGTAGGGGTCTGGGAAGGCCACAGCTGCTGTGGGTGCCTGGGGAGGCCTCAGGGCAGGATAATGATATAGCTGGACCCTCCCAATGGTTGGTTGTCCTGGAAAGGGCAGTCCCATTTTCTCCACTACTCTGGAGCTGGCTGCTGGGTCTGTACACTGAGGTGGAAGCAGGAGCACGCTGCCATCCTGCCCTGCACTGCCAGCAGTGCCCTGAGCAGCTTTCTGGTGAAATTGGGTGTGTTTGCCTGCATGAAAGAGGGATGCAATGCTCCTGCACCCTGCAGCATCAAAGGAGGTGTCCTCAGGAGGCAGCTGAGCTGGCTGTGAGGGAGGAGGGTACTCACATGTCAGCAGGATCCAGCCCAGGTTGTTTAGAAAAGCTTTTGGGTGCCCTGCACTTTTGGAAACCATTCCTCCTTGGCTTTGCCCACAAATCCCAAGGGCATGTGTCTACAAAAGAGTATTTTCTCTAACAATATTGTGCAGTTGCCAGGGGAAGGTCAGACTGGATATTAGGAAAGACCTGTTCACTGAAAGGCTGGGTAAGCCCTGGCATGGGCTGCCCAGGGCAGTGGTGGAATCACCATCCCTGGTGGGAATTAAACAGACATGTGGATGTGGCTCTCAGGGACATGGTTTAGTGCTGGGCTTGGCAGTGCTGGGTTGACAGATGGACTTGATGATCTGATGATGTGTGGTGCTGGTGGCCAGAGCAGGGAGGTGGCACTGACCCCCATGGTGGCCCCAGCCCCGTGTGCTCCAGGCACGGGGGAGCATCTCATCCACCCAAGCCAAAGGCTCTGAGGAGTGAGGGATTACTCAGGTTCTCATTGTCTTCATTGGAGCTGGGCACTGAAACTGGGTTAAGGAGATGTTGCTGACCCAAGCTGTGACCTGTCAGGGCAGGGCTGTCAAGAACAGGGTGTATTTCTACCCTGTATTTTAGAAAACACAGTACAGTGGGATTCCCATGCTTGTTTGGATACACAGACCCACACTGCTGGAGGGACTATGATATCTCACATATCCCTTCTCATGTTTAATTAATGCCTGTCTTAATATTTTTTTAATTTCCCACACTGGCAGTGTGTTAAAAGGTTACTGTGGTGTCTGTAACCACGTGTTTGTAGCACACAGAGACTTAAAGGACCCTGATCTTTCCCCAGCTGAGCTGACTGTAATACATATAGGCTGTTAATTATGTTTGTTGAAGGGTGTGCCAAGACTGTGTCTGACCAACTCAAATCAGGTTTATATAGACATAGTCAAAAATGTCTCCAAACAGCTGCATCAAGAGGAAAGTACCAGTAAAATTCTGAGGTCCCAACACAGCAAAGGTTGTTTATATATTGTATTTAACTCTAATTGGGTTAGCAGCTGAGACTCTGAGGATTAAACAAACTGACCTAAATACTGGTCTCAGTGGTCTTAGTTAATGTTTAGTTTCCTGCATTTCAGCCGATTTGGGTTCCAAAATACTACCCAAAGTGTGTTATCTTTGTATCAAAAAATGTAAAACTATCCTGTATTGCTTCTTGAGATTCTGACAAAGCAATTCTCATTTGGAGAACAGACTGTGAAGAGATTAAACAATACCCAAAGAAAACACCTGATCCATCCCAGCCTTCTGGAAGGAATACAGAAGTAGCAGGGATGGAGAGAGATGGTGTCCAGGCAGGATTGCTGGCACTGGCAGTTATTATTCCAGCTAATAGCAGATGGTACAGAGGAGAAATCATCCATTTTCATTTACAATTTATTTTTATGCTGCAAGAGGTAGGATTGCTCGAGTCATTGCTGTCAGGCAACCCTCTGGAAGGAAAACCTTACTTACCGTGAGGGATATTTTTAGAATGAGTTTTTCATCCTTGTATATTGGGAGAAGATGCTGCAGGGACAGGAGTGTGATGGAGAATGAGCCCATTCACTGACTGAAGGACTGGAGGTTTTTTTCTGCAGGGGGGACCAGTGTTGCCAGTGTTGATCTCACAAGGGGTTTATTGAGCCAGGGAAAACCTGTGTTTGTGGATGTTTAAGCAGCACCGAGATCACATTTTAGCTGGATCATTTCTGTCTTCAACTTTTGCCTGTCCCTGTTCAGGACAGTGAGGTGATGTGATGGAGACATGAAGGGGCTTAGGGCACTGAGGTAACCTGAAGTGAAGGGACACAAAGGTGCTCAGGATGGTGAAGTGACATGGAGGTGCTTGGGATGAAGTGGCTCTGTGTTTCCCACATCTTCATTCATGTCAAGAACATAATTTTCTTTGTGAAGGCCAAATGTGGAGAAGCCCAGTTGCTGTACATCCCTGGGCATTTGGAATTTTGTGAGGCTGTGCTGAAACCATCAATCCCCTAAGATAAAGCAGCCAGTTGCTTTAGTTTAATACTAATTTTTGGTCTGTACCTTGTCCAAGCTCACACCCTGTGGCTGGATTTCCTGACTGCCCAGTATGGGGGACCTTGGAGGGGTTGCAGCTGCAGGGCTCTTGGCACTGCCTGGCTGGAGGGGTGTCCCTGCCTGTTGCCACGTCCTCCTGCCTGACCTCACCCTGCAGGGTCCCACCTTGACGCCCTGCAGCCGCACTGTTGGTGATGCAGACGCCTGCTGTGCTGTGCTGTACCTTGGGGCAGTTTCCCCAGGACACCCTCCCTGGGCTCCTGTGCCCCCGGGGCCTGCCAGAGCTGTGCGCTCAGGATGGGTTCTCTCCTGGTGCAGGTGTTCCGGACGGATCTGATAACAGCCATGAAGATCCCTGACTCCTTCCAGCTGAGCTCTGATGAGTACTACGTTCTGGCTGATCCCTGGAGGCAGGAGTGGGAGAAGGGGGTCCAGGTGCCAGCGAGTGCCGAGGCCATCCCTGAGCCTGTTGTCAGGTAAGTGAACAGAGTCTCCTCCATCTGTTCTGTCCACAGGGCCCTCTCTGCCTGGTCCTCTCTGTGGGGTTCCCTCTGCCTTGGTGGGGTGCACACCATCTCAGAGAGCACATAAAGGTGATGCTTGGGATCCTGGGCTGGAACAGGGAGGCACAGGGACCTCCCACCGCATCCTGAAAAGTCCCTCTGATGTGTGTGGCTTTTTTTGGACAGTGGCCAGCTGGGACAGCTCCTTGTTTGCTCTTGGTCAGGAAATTTTAAAACAGATCTGATAAAATCAAAGGGATGACAAAAAAGTAGCGAGAGAAAACTGCACAGAATGCCAGCTTCTGCCTGGTGCGTCTCTGCCTAGGAGCACGTGGTTGTACCGCTGGTATTGCATGCTAGGGGAGCAGGAGTTGGCCCTTAAATTAAAAACTTCCCTCTTTACCATGTTTGTACAGATTGGAGACATGCTGGGCATGCTGAGATTCTGGGCTTGGGAGAAGGAGCCCAGCAAACAGAGAAGCATCTCAGACCTTGTAGAGACGACGTCTGTCAGCAGAGATTGGGGGCTCATTAGCTATTTTAAAATAGGGAACTGAGTTTTAAAATAGACACTTAAACAGCTGCTCAGGCAAGAAGGAGACATGGGGGAGCTGCTACTCCCTTGACGTGTGTGTGGGATTATCCCAGGGCAGTGGCCAAAGCTGTGGGGGAAAGGCTGGTGCTGCCAGTGGGGGGAGTGGAAAAGGCTGGGAAGGGACCCCAGAACTTGCAGGGGTGGACCTGAAAACTTGCAGGATCAGACCCAAAACTCCCCACAGGGTTTGCAGGAGCTTTGCATGTCTTGTGTGCTCCCTTCCTGAGGTGTGACACCGTGTGTGCATCCTGCAGAAACTCACAGAGCATTGTGCCAGGTGATGCTGGGGCTGCTCATGGGAGCAGAGTGGTTGCAGGGGGATGTGTTTTGCCAAGGGATTTGGGCATGGAACAGAGGCTGGTGGAGGCTCCACTTGTCCCACAGCAACAGCAGCTGCTGCTGCTGCAGCTGCTGACCCTGCTTCTGAAATAAACTTTTGTGTACGCTCCCCTTCCTCCCCCGGGGAAAACAGAGAAAGAAATGAAACTTTAATGAGTCTGAACACATCAAAAGGGAAGTTGTAAAGGGGGCTGTTGAGTTGATTTAATCCTTGGGAAAAAAAAAACAAAAACAACGCAACCAAAAAAAAAAAAGAGAAGGGGAAGAAAAGCCTGTGTGTGAAATATCTTTTTTTAGTTGTCTTTGATAGCTAACCTCAGTCTGGCCTCACCAGTGCTCTGCTTCCCAGCTGAGGGCTTGTGCTGGGGCTATTTCCAGCCGAAAAGTGATAGCTTGGCACTGCCTGGGCTGGCAGTACCCGTGTAGAGCTGGGTGTGCTGCTTCCCAGCAGTGGGATTTGGCATCCCAGACCTCACAGCCAGGGGATTCTGGGGTGCAGGACAGGCTAGAAATGTGCCTCTCTGCTTGTCTGCAAGCCCTTGGATTTGGGGGTTCTGGAGCAGCTTTGCTGCATGTTTTCATATATGGATGGATAACAGGTAATTCCTTCCCAGGTCTCCATCCCACTCTGTCCTGCTCTGGCACCCCCATCACCACAATGATATGGGTGGTGCCCCCCCTTGGTTTCTGGAGGGGACATCCTGGTGCTGCCCATTCACCTTGAGTGTGAAGTTTCACTCCCAGTGTCAGCTTATCCTCTGAAGAATTTCCTAATTCTTGGGATTACTTTGCTTATTTGATTATTCTCAAAATTGGCACTTTTCCATAATCCTTGATGATTTGCCTCCTGAAATAGTTCCAGCTCTTTCTTCAGTACCTCAGCATTGTTTTGAGTTCAAGCCTTTCTCTACAAAGAGTTTGTTTTATTTTTAAAGCAACAGATACTAGAAAGAAATTCTTCCCTGTGAGGGTGGTGAGGTGCTGGCACAGGTTGCCCAGAGAAGCTGTGGCTGCATCTCTGGAAGAATGGCCAGGCTAGACAGGCCTTTGAGCAACCTGGTCTAGAGGAACATGGCCCTACCCATGGCAGGGTACTGGAACTAGATGACCCCTGTAAGGTCCTTTTCAACACAAGCTGTTCTGTAATTCTGAAATCTGACCCATTCTCTATGACCTCTCAGAGATACTCATTGCTGGCTCCATCACTCCCAGCTGATCCCCAGTGGATTTCTGCAGCCCCTCTAGTTTCTGTCATGACCTGCTCATCTCAGGCTGCTCCTGGGCTGCTTGAGGATTGTGCTGCTTGCCCACAGCTTCAGCTTCCTCTTCTTTCTTCTCCTGTTGCTCTGTCTGTCTTGCACTGTATCTCAATTGCCTGAATCATCTCTCTTTGCTGGCAGGACAGCAAACATGGCCTGAAGGGCTTTGTCCTTGGATAGATGCCTGTTTGGGATATTTTGCCTTCCCCAGTGCGATGAGAGTGAAATGAAGAGCTCATTTTACAGCAGTGTTAATGGTTGCACCTGGTTTGTAGCCATGATGCACATCCCAGGGGGACAGGCAGTGATACTGCCAGATTTTTTTTTAATCAGGACAGCATCTCTCCACATGCACACCAGAAGGCATAGCAGAGATGGTGTGCTTCTGCTGAGCAGCTCACCTCCCAGAGCATCCCTGCCCTCAAGGTTTTCCCACTTGGGTGACTGATATGAGAATGGGAGGTGGAGAGGGCAGCCTGGGAGGTGGAAAGGCAAGTGTTGGGCTGCCATGGACAGTGCAGACTGCAGTCATTTTGCTATCTCCAGGGTTAGACAACTCTCTCTTGTATCTTGCTCTGTTTTGGAGAAATGTCAAATGTTTTTTCACAAGAGATGACTCCATTTCATCTGCCTTAAGAGTGCAGCCTTAAAAGGCCTTACAACTCCATTTACCTTTCCCATTTAATTGCTTTAATTCACCTCAGTCTCCATCCCAGGAGCAGGTACTTTGCTGGTCCTAGCTGAGCTGCTGCTTTTGCCTGCAGCCTATGGCTGCTGCCCTATGGCCTCTGCATTCACTTTCCTCCTTAGCTTCTGAACTTTCCTTTTTCCCTGCTCAGAAAATTTCATCTAAACTGAACATCCTCTCTGTATTGGATATGGACAATCCAAATTCCTTTCATCTGCTAAAAAAAGTCCCAGCATTGATGTTTCTTGTAGCCTGGAAATGTGGAGCCCGGCAGCTGACACTCTTCCTCGCTGTCAGTGCTCTGCTTTCCCCCATCTCAGAGGTGTAACAGAGCATCCTGCCCTTGGGGAGGGATGCCTGCACTAATCCAGTCCTGATGTTGTCACTTCTGACAGCCACTTCCATGTGGAATTCCTGGAGGGAGGTGGGGGGGCTGGGGAGAAGACACCAGAGCCCGGAGCTGGCGAGCAGACAGGCGCTGCCTGCAGAATGAGAGCCAGCCCATCAGGCTGATGCCCAGGGGTGGTTTCCTGGGCTGAGCCAGCGGGTTGTGCTGTGGTGGAGCCTGCGGAGCCGCTCCCGCTCCGGAGGTGGATCTGTCCTCCTAAAGGTGCCGCGCTCGCAGCCGCCGCTGCGCTTCTCATCTCCTCGCTGGCTGCTTGGAAACCAGCTCTCCCTGCCCGCGCCCTGCCTTTAGGTTTTGTGCCTCCAGAGCTGAAAATTAGATTTTTAAAACATTTTGTTTTACTGGAGCTGTAAAATGTCAAAAGCTGGGGGTGAGGCAGAAGGCAAGAGCTGTATTTTAAGGAATGTTTTCCTCAGAAAGCAGCTGTCTCAAAATGCCTCCACTAAGAGCCACCTTAAACTAGAGGGTCCTTTCTAGGTTAGCACAAAGTGCAGTGCAGTTGTGAGGAAAGCTGGGAGGGAAGAGGTGCAGCATATCTTGGCTTGTTGTCCCAGGAGGATGCTGCTGGCAGCCACCTGGATACCAGGGTCATCAGAGGCAGCACAGGAGATCAGCTGTTTCCTCTCCATGATCACTTCTGGCTCACAGCTATTCAGAAGGGTTTTATTTTGTATGGTGACATGGCTGAGAATTGCCTGGAGCTTGAAGGGCTCCTGTGTGGTGATGAAAGCCACTTTCAGTTGGATGGGAGCTATCAGAGGAGTGAGTAGTCAGGACAGCTTTCCCTTCCAAGAGGCATCCCCTGCCCATGTGTCTCCTGGTCATCCACCTGCGAGGTGGGTGGTGGTGACACTACATCCCAGTGGTACTGTGTATTCCACCTCTGCTGGAGCCCATAGTGGAAGAATCCCCACTGGCTTTCTTGAACCAGAGTTGAGCCTTACAGCCCCCGTGTGAGCTCTGCAGTTATTTTACAGTTGTGTAAACAGAGGCACAGAGATTTCCAGCATGAAGAGAGCCAGGTACAAGGTCCCAGTCTGGTGTGGGATGCAGTTGGGTGTTGGATGTAAAGCTGGCTCATCTCAGCACAGCTTAAGGATTAAACAAGGTAAAGTAAGGGTAAGAGTTATCAGCAGTTTGGGAGCATCAGGGCTTTGGGTACCTCTCCTGTTGTAAATGAGAAGGAGATGTTTTAGCTGAGCTTTGTATTCCCAAAGTCACACTGTAATAAACCCCAAAGGACATGGACTTTGCTTGTTGATATGGGTGCTTGTAGGAGGCTGTGAAGCCATTTTTGAGCAGCAGATGTGCCAGGACCTGACCTGGGCTTGTCCTTTCCTACTGGTGGCGATGCTGTGGCAGCATGTTGAGCTTGCACAGCAGAGCATCACTTCATAAAGCAGCGGCACCTACGTGGGATTTTATGCACCTGTGCAGGTTTTATTTCCTCCTTTATTTAATGATTTAATGTCCTTGGCATGTGGCTCCTTCCCCAAGCTGACAGGGATGCAGGCAGGATCTCGAGGTGGCTCTTGGATCTCGCATTAAGCCACATTAGTATGTGCTGTAGATTCTGTTTCCTGTGAATTTGCACACAGCAGGAGGACGAGCAGGAAGGCTGCTTCTTGCTGGCAGGCTTCCCAGATATTCTTGGCATTGCAGATCTATACTTGCATCGTCGCTGTGGCCCTGTTTTAAACAGAAAACAGAAAGTGCTGTGGCAACAGGAAGGCACAACCTCGGCAAGTACCAGCTCGGCGATGGCGGCGGCGCCGTGCAAACGCTCTCTGCCACGTCGGCACGGTGGCTGTGTCCCTGTCCTGTGCTCCTCCCTCAGTCCCCTCTGCCCTTCTCTAATGGCCACACACACAGGTCAAGCAGCTCCTTGCTCATGGGAGCACATCCAGCTGGTGCAGGGCTGGCTGGATCGTGGTGATGTGGCACTGCCCAGTCAGTGCTCATCTGCCGAGCTGTGTTCTTTGCTGGACTCCTGTAAGGAGTTGCCCTTACATCTCCAGGAGTCCCAGCAGCTCTTTCCAAGGGTATGTGGTTGCTGGCAGGTGGTGGTTTTGCAATACCAGTGTCACTGGAAGAGGAGGCATGCAGAGCAGGTCTCTCTGTGGGAAGCAGTGCTGGAGATGAGTGTGCTGAGGCGGGGAGAAGAATTGAACTGGTGCACCAGTCGTGGGTGTAGGACTGGGACACATCCCTGCCCCCCATCTCGCAGTGCAGACACCTCAGCTCCTCCTCACTGGGCAGGGTGCTGCATCCACAACACCCAGTGCTGTGAGGGAACAATTCCAGCAACGGGAGAAAATCCCTCCTGGAGCAGTCTCTGCTGCAGCGTGGAGCGTGGTAGCCTGAGGAGCGGTGGCCAGGCTGGGCTGGCAGCAGGGTGGCACGATGCAGCTGTCCCAGCCATGTCACCTCTCCCTGTCCCTGGGGAGTGCTGGCTGGCAGCCAGGCTGTGTCCTTGCTGCTCCCAGCACAGGGAGGGCTTCCCGAGGCTGCCTTCTCCGAGTGTACTCGATGAACCAGCACACTTTGTTCTCGAGTGGTGAGATTGGACTTCCTTTCCTCACTCGGCGATGCAGGCTGGCTGTTGACTCATCAGCAGCTTCCCTTGGGCTTTGCTGCAGAAGGGGCAGGCAGGATTCTGCAGCAGTTTGAGTAGCTTTTGGAACAGAGCTTTTTTTTTTTTTTAACATAATCCTTTTTTATTTCTTTTTTTTTTCCCTGGTGTTTTTTTTTTCCCTTCCCTCCAGCTCATCATGAAAAATGTGTGAGTTTGGAGCTTGCAGATGGCATGCTGGCGATTTTACAAAGGGCTATTTCTTGGGCTGGTTATCCCCATTCTGTGGCTGCCTGCCCTTAAATATGCCTGGGTTCTGGTATGCTCCAGAAATACGTGTACACTTCCCTCAGAGACATTTCAAAAGAAATGAAAATCCCAACTGCCCTGGGCCTAAATGTTTTGATCACAAGCCGTGGGCCATGTGTGGGGAGAGGAAAGTCCCTGCCTGCCCGTTCCTGGGGACTCCCACAGTGACAACTGGCTGTGGTGAGGATGGGCTGGCCAGTGGCACTGATCCAGGACAGCAAAATAATCCTAGTGATGTAACATCAGTGAGTTTCATCTCCAGCTGTGGCACTGGGAAAGGGAGGTTTCCAGTCAGATCTGCTCAGGTAACCCTGGTCCCTGCAGGCAGTGGGGAGAGATGGGCTGTGCACAGGGTGGTCTGTCCTGCCAGTACCTGATTTAGGATGGCATGAATCCCACCCAGGGCAGCAGAGGGCCTGGGCCATGCAGAAGGTGGTACTGGAGCTGCAGAGGGTTGTTGGCTCATGCCCAGTGCCTGCAAGTGCTTTGCAAAGGAGTAAGTGTGATTTACTCTGCCTGTTACTTGTCATCATTTCTGGTTTACTCTCTGCTTGACAAGTTCTTGTGTGGGCTTTCAGCAAGTCCTCACCTTTATTAGTTTGCTATGGGAAACGTGTTAATCCAGCCTGTTCTTACCTCATTCTGAGCCACTTGGACTTTTATTTTGAATGTTTGCTAATCCTCCCAGTGGATGCCTGTGGTTTATACTGGATCAAGCACACAGAAAGTCAAGTGTACTTCAGCAGCAAATGTATAGAACGAGTGAGCTTGATTTCCTGTAGCTCTGTAACAAGGTTTACAGCTCTTGGGACTGACTCTGGTTTGGTACAGCCTTGGGAGCCTCCTCATCTCACTCTATTGCCTCTGCTCTCCATCCAGAACCATGGATTTCGTGTGTAGCCAGGCAAACCCCAGCAGCTCTGATTGCTGGGCTTGCAACCGCAGCACTAATGAAATCACCTCTTAGTGATTTAGTGCACCTTGGGTCCCCTTTGAACAATGCAAGGAGCTGTTACTTTTAAATGCTCTCCAGAGTGGCTGGGAGGAGCAGGATAGCCCAGCAGCAGGAATAGCTGCTCAGTTCTTGGTGCTGTAGTGGATAATCCTGTTGAATTTAGGTGAAGTATTGCTGGGAAATGAGCTTCACTATGTTCCCAGGACCCTGGGGAGGTACAGGAGAGCTGGTAGGTGGTTTCTTTCAGTGAACTTGAAGAAGAGCTGGAAAGTCTGATCTAGTTGAAGGTGTCCCAGCTCGTGGCATGGGGCTTGGATTAGATTGACCTTTAAAGGTCCCTTCCAATTCAAACCATTCTGGGGTTTCATGAAGTGCACCCAGACAAGTGTAGCTGCATGTGGATGGTGGGAGAGGCAGACAGCTCCCTCCTTGTTTTCTGGGATTGGCTGTGTGCTGCTTCAGTGTCAGAACTGTTCTCTTGTGTTTCAGGGTTCAGCATTAGTTCAGTGATCCAGAACACATTAAGAGTCTGGATGCTGCCTTGTCAAATTCCTCAAAGCTTTGCCTTCACTGGGCTGGGTTTCTTTAAGGAGACCCATGCTAAGACACCGTGCTGCTGGATGGGAGTTGCCATCTTGTGCCTGTGTTTTGAGCTTTCCCATACTCAGCTCTGTGAGTAACAGTGTCAGGGGGATTTGTCCAGTTCCTGATCTGCCGTGGCTCATGCTCACCCCAGGCAGGTGTGGAGCTGCCACCGTTGCTCATGTCTTCTGTTTCTGGTCTCCATTAGTGGGTGGATACAAAGGCAAGTGGAGCTGTTTGCATTACTGAAGTAATTATGGAAACATTATCTGGCTGGGATAATTAATTCCAGATGCTTTAATGTTAGTAGCTTGGCTTAAGTTACATAAAGAAGCAACATTTTTTTTGTCTTTTTATATCCAGAAAACACACACTCAAGTGTCCCTGGCTTCTCTAGTATCAATTCCAAGAGATATATTGCTTAAATGGAAATGAGCAGAATACTGGCAGCCTGCAGGCTGGGTTTGGAGAAGGTTGCTATGTGACATGGGTCCCTGAAAGGCCACCAGGTGGGTCAGTGATGCTCTGAGAGAAGGGAGAGAACAGCACCCGTGGGTGCTGGGGCTGGCTCTGCCCTGCTTGCCTGCAGGGAGAAGGTGCTGTGTGAGCATCCTCTGCAGCTGCCCTGGGACTGGAGACTGCTGGATTTTGCTGGGTTTCAGAGAGAGAACAGCAGCACAGGCTCTGTCCCCTCCCAGCAGCAGGGCACAGTCCTCCTGCTGCCTTCAGCACTGCTGTTAGAGCTGAATGGCACAGAGACAAAAGGGGGAAAGGAACATGGAGAGGATCCTTGCACAGCATCAGAAATTATGTGTGTATTTTGCTCTCAGCCCAGACACTGCTTTAGTCTAGTCAGCCAGAAAAACATCTGTGTTTTGTTGTTCCAGTCAGCCCAGCAGCAAACCACTGCCCAGCCGTTGCTGTGTCCCTGCAGCCGTGGTTTTCCTCTCACAGAAGCTGTGGAGATGAACCCAGCTGTGCCATGGTGCTCTCCTCTGCCTTGGGAAAGCAGACACTGCTCTGCACCTGAATGCTTCTGTACCAGGTCCCTGCTCCCATCTACATCAAAATGATTCTCTGGGCACTGACTCAGAGTTACAACTTAAATAATTCATTTGTTGAGCTAAATCTCAGTGAGATTTAGGCTGGAATATAAATGTGAGAAAGACAAGGACAGCAACACTGGTCTTTCTCTGGGTATCAGGCTGGTCTGCGAGGTATCAGGCTTCTTATGTGGTGATAAACAGCTCAGAAATGGAATTGGGAAAGCTGTCTAGGTTTCACAAGATGGCTGTTTAGTGCCTCCTGTTCACTTGTTTTCATCTTTTTATCACATCAAAGAAGAGTGAATCACTTTCTCCTTAGAGGATTATGTTATTCCAGAGGCCTGGAAGGACCCACTATGGTTACAGGCTGTTACAGAAGGAGATTTCAGATGAGGAGGGAACAACTAAGCATTTTTCTTACTACACCTGTTAATTGTAATTGGGAGCTTCAGCTGCATTTCTGTAAAACTTCCAGAACCTGCCTATGTAAATCCTAGACTGCCAGCAGCTCGGGAGGGGCCACCCTACCCCATCCTTAATGTTCTGCACAGAAATGGGATTGCCACAGGAGGATTTCCAAGCCCAAAGAGAGAGCCCTTGAGTGGTCCCAGAGCCGAAAGGAGTTGGAGGTGCCAGCAGCTGTGGGTGCTGAGGCTGTGCCCTGCAGAGCTGTGCTGTGCTGCTCACAGATGCTCCCCATGGCTGGGGATGTTTTAAAAGCTGAAAATTCCTAATATTCACTGGATAGTGTCAGAATTCATCTGGGAAAGACAACGGCAGCTGAAGGGACGGTGGGCGTAGCTGTGCCACGCTGTCCTGGGCTGGTCCCTGCCTGGCAGGGGACAACAGGGTCCCTGAGATGTGCTGGGGTCCCTGAGACCTGTTGGGGTCCCTGAGACATTCTGGGGTCCCTGAGCCCTGCTGGGGTCCCTGAGACCTGCTGGGGTCCCTGAGACAGACATTCTGGGGACCCTGAGACAGACATTCTGGGGTCCCTGAGCCATTCTGGGGTCCCTGAGCCCTGC
Organism: Notiomystis cincta; assembly: GCA_013398075.1. Classification (NCBI taxonomy): domain Eukaryota; kingdom Metazoa; phylum Chordata; class Aves; order Passeriformes; family Notiomystidae; genus Notiomystis; species Notiomystis cincta. The sequence goes on along the minus strand of VZRX01019331.1, from coordinate 128,944 downwards.
TGGGGTCCCTGAGCCCTGCTGGGGTCCCTGAGACCTGTTGGGGTCCCTGAGACATTCTGGGGTCCCTGGGACCTGCTGGGGTCCCTGAGCCCTGTTGGGTTCCCTGAGCCATTCTGGGGTCCCTGAGATGTGCTGGGGTCCCTGAGCCCTGTTGGGGTCCCTGAGACATTCTGGGGTCCCTGGGACCTGCTGGGGTCCCTGAGCCCTGTTGGGGTCCCTGAGACAGACATTCTGGGGACCCTGAGACAGACATTCTGGGGTCCCTGAGACATTCTGGGGTCCCTGAGCCCTGCTGGGGTCCCTGGCACCTCCTGCATCCCGCGGTCCCTGCCGCTCCCCAGCGCGGGAGGAGGGATGGGAGCTGGGCTGGGGAGAGCAGCCTGCACAGCCACCCAGGCATTACGTCACCTGGAGCTGCACTCACTGGCTGCTGGTACCCAGAGGGCAGGACGCTGCTGCAAGCAGCATTAACCCCTTCCTGAGCATCCCCAGTGTCACTTGGGTAGCACAAGAGCTGAGCATTAGGCACCGATGTCTGTGCAGTCAGGGGGTGCGTTCTGGGCACAGCTGCTCCTGTTTGTTACTAGAGCTTGGTGGATCCTCCTGGGGCCAAATTCAGCTGCTTTATTCTCTCAGAACAGCAGCAAAAGCCAAATAGAGCTTCATGGCTGAACCATGTGTGTAACTGCCTGTGTAGGTTTTTGGGACAAGCACTTAAAGGGTTTAGGTTATAGCAAAGGGCGGTGCCAGCCCAGCCACCCTTTGTGCCCAGCAACAGCAGTGGGGGCAAACTGTGTGGTGGCACTGAGTGCTTGCTCAGACATGGATGGGTTGATGTTCAGTTCCCTCCATCAACTTCTGTTGCTAGGAATGTGCTTGTTACAGCCCCTGCCATGAAGATTGCCTGTAAATGGTGCAAAATGGGTGTCAGACCAGGCCACCAGCCACCACAGGTGCCCCTTCCCAGACCCACAGGTTCCCCTTCCCACAGCTGCTCTCTTGATGTATGTATGATGAATTTGCATGGATTTTCAGAGGCTGTTGCCGAATCTTGAGGGGGTTTTGGCTCCAGCAGCCAATAAGGAAATACTGCAAATCATTTATTTTCTGCACACAGTGGTCCCAGTGGTGCCATCTCGGACTGCTCAAGTTCTTGTTTGTTTTAAAAGAAAAGGATTTGGTGACAGTGGCCTGTTGGGGTATACTGTGTCACCTCTCTCCTCCTCTCTGGGACCAGCCCTCTCTCTTCTCCATCCACAGGAGGATGTGTTGGCAGACTCTGGGTACCCGTGGTCCCTCCTGCAGGGTCCAGGGGCTCTGGTACCAGGTGGCTTATGCCAGGGGTGACAGCAGTGTGTCCACAGGGCCCTGAGCTCTCTGCTGGTGACCAGAGTGCTCCAGATGTTACCTGTAGTATCTTCAGCCAAGGAGGGGAGGGCTGAAGTGCACAGGTACCTTATAGCACCAAGACCTGGATCTTAAAGATGCTTTTAGGTTCATCCAGCCAGCTCACATGCAGGTCTGAACATCAGGGCAGTTAATTTAAAACCTAAACATTTAATATCTTGGCATTCTCTTTCTTCTCTGAACCCAGTTTTGGGAGTATAGCTTTTGGCTCGTGGTTTTACAGCTTTTACTAGAAGCCATAAAAATGCAAGAAGTAGGTGTAACATGGTCAGTAAATGTGGGTGTGGGTATAGTGAGGATCACAAACCCTTGTGTGTGGGTTGTGGCTCGTTATTGTGACCATCCACCACTCTCCAACCCCATCCTTCACCCTTATACCCCCAGGCTGCTTTTCTGACATCTTAAATTATGCTCTGCTGTTGGGAGGCAATAGCATTTATAAAATCTGTTAGCTTAAGTTCATAAGAAGATGGAGCATTTGGTCCAAATGACCTGCTAGATACTATTTTAATAAACAGAAAGTGAAAATCATCCCTTTAAATTGCCCTTTCAAAGCTGTTGTGTGCCACAGGAAAATTCCCCCATAAGCAGAGCTGGCAGTAGGAACAGTATCAGCATCCACTGAAGGTTGCTGGCAGAGCTATCTTTCCACTGACTTTGCTAAGCTGATTTATTTATGGACGTTGGAGAAGACTAATTTAGACTGGAATGGAGGTAAAGCAAAGATGACTGACTAAAGCCTTCGTTGTAATGAAATTAAGTATTTTTAGATGGGAAACACTATTCAGGATTAATTATTTCTATCTGGTATATTAAAAGGGAGCATATAGAAAAAATGCCTTCTCCCTTCAGCCAAGTGAAGCATTCAGTTTACAGAGATGATTAACCATGGGAATTTGCTGAGTATATTTTATTACTGTGTAATCTTCTCCAGGGATAGATGTGATCCTCAAGAGTGTTGGGGTCCACTTACTCCTTTTCCTCAAGTGCCCTTGAGACCCACTTTCTGACTAATGGCCTCAGGTTTGTTGTGCTTTTCAGGCTGATCCCAATTTTCAGCCCTTCATTTAAATGAGCCTTTGACTGATACAGGATTTTTTTAAAATGCTGTGTCTCTGGCTGGCTGGATAAATAAAGGAGTAAATGCTCCTCCAGTGTAATTGAGCTTCTGTGAATGGTCTGGCTCTTGGTGGAGGCTTTGCCTCTGTGATTCTTTGCCATGGTGGTGCAGGGAATTTGGGTGGGTTGTTGGCATGTGTGCAGACTCCTCATCACCCAGCCTGATATTTCTTTGCCTGCTTGAAACTTGGGTTCCAGATGGATTAGGACTTGTCCCTGCACAAAATGGGAGCTCTGAGGACATCCCCTGCTCTTGGAGCCCAGCAGGAGGTGGATAGACACTGGTGAGAGCAGCCTCTGTGCTTTGTTCCCTTTTTCTTGCTATGTCTCCACTGCAGTGTTTGGACAGTACAAAGCTTGCAGCTTTCTGGGCTCCAGTTTCTTGAAGCTGTTGGGGATGAGGAGGGGTGTCCAGCTTGGTCTGTTTTCTGTACTGCTGTGAGGCAGGGCATGGTCTTTCCCAAAGGATTGCTCTCTTATATTAAACTGTAGGATCTCTTCCTGACAGTGTTCCTCCTGCCCAAGGCACTGTCACTGCAGTCAGTGATCTTTATATCTCAACACAAGAAGCCCTTGGCAGGTGTGTTAGTGTGTGTCAGAAAAGAGTGGGCTGCTTTTTTGGGAACAAGATTTTATCCACCACAGCAAATCCAGGAATCAGTGGGAGGCTGTGGACCTTTGGGCATTGCATCTGCTGGTCTTCCCAGAGGCTTGGGATGCCCCATGTGAGCCTCAGCATCTGGCAGCCTCCAGCTCCCCTCAGGGTGGGAGGAATGTTCATGGAACCAGGCACAGCCTCTCTTAGGGTTTGCTGAATTGTTTGCAAGCCATAAACCGTTGTGTTTAACTGAGTGCTGCAGATGAGTCAGGGAGATGATCTTGACCAGGCTTCCAGCAGATCTTCATGGGGTTATACAACTGCTCACTGTATGAAAAATAATTTAGCAGAAATTTCAGTTTCTTCATTTCTGACCTTCTCTGCTGATATTTGAACTGGTGACAAAATGGCACGAACATGTCACAGCATCCCCAAGCCTGAATTTTAACTCCAGGGGATCCCAGCCCATGCTGCCAGATCAGCAGGGGGTCATGGGGAGGAAACTTCAAAAGTAAAGCTTAGTGGTCCTCCTGAAAAGATACTTTTCATATTAATACTTATTCCTTGTAGGAGAGTGGCTGCTGAGTGCTGCAGCACCTGATCATCCCTCCCTGATCTCTGTGTTCCCAGATGGGGAGAGGCACCTGCCATCACTTCATTGGCACATTTCAAACCTTTTAACAGAGTGCTGGTGAGCTTGTTAGATGTTTGTATCTTCATTACCTTGATCTTCATCATCAGTGACATGGTGAGAAGCAAAACCTCACTCTGTAAGTGCCACTTCCCATTAAACCAAAGCAAACTGCATTTAATTACGATGTCAGAAAAAGCTGGACATTGGGTGCTGGTGGTGCTGTTACCATCAGTGAGCCCCCAAGCTCCCTGTGATCTCTGCAAAGCCAGGATCTGAGTCTAGACATGCATGCAGGTTTTGGGGGGTTGGGAGTGCTGGGGAGGTGGGTGCATGACTCGAGGGCAGAGTCACTTGTCTCCTGTCTCTGAGCATCAGGGTCATCCAAACTTCTCCATGAGATACCTGCAGAAAGGAGCTGCAGGCTGTGTGCCCAGGTGGGATGGGTGTGCCCAGGCTCAGGCAGGTGCTGTGTCCCACACACTGCTCTTGGAGGGCAGTGTCATGTGCACTGTGTGAGATAACCCCAAGGGATTGCTGCAGTCATGTCAGCGTCCTTGCCACACCGAGTGCATTTCAGCGCTGTCAGTACAGTAAATAACCTCTTCAGGATACTCCTTTGATATGTACAGAGAGCATTCCTCTTTGCAATTTTATGCCAGGGTAAAAGTAGCAGCTCTTTCCTCCTGCCATCCTGAGAATCCGTGGCTGGCTTGGTGTCAGAGCATCACCTGTTGCAGGGGCTGTTGGGTGAGCAGCTTGTGCAACTCAGCTTCATGAAGGCTTATGGCCCCAGCCTCAGGGCTGCTCAGGCAGCTTTCCCAGCACAAACATTCATCCCATAACAAGGCTGTGCCCAGCCTGGCTGCTCCCCCACCAAGGGCCTGTGTCTGTGCAGGGATGACCTGGACTTGGGCTCATGGGAAGGAGAGGTTCAGTCTGATGTGAACCAGTGCACATTGCACCAGCAGCTCCTGCTTTTTTTTTGGTTTTAATAGCATCTTCCAGTGGCTAAAGGGGCTGCAAGAAAGGCTGGAGGGGGACTTTTTAGATGGATATGTAGTGACTAGATGGGGGGAATAGCTCTGAACTGACAGAGGGCAGATTTAGATTAGATATTAGGAGGAAATTCTTCCCTGTGAGGGTGGTGAGGTCCTGGCACAGGTTGCACAGAGAAGCTGCGACTGCTCCATCCCTGGAAGTGTCCAAGGCCAGACTGGATGGGGTTTGGAGCAACCTGGGATAGTGGAAGTTGTCCCTGCCCTTGGCAGGAGGGTTGAAACTGGATGATCTTTAAGGTTCCCTGCAAACCCATCCATTCTGTGATTCTCTGATTTTAGCAATTTGGGAGCTCCTTAGATGCCAATCCTGAAGCTGTGGCTGGAGCATGCTTTAGTTTCAGTGTTAATTACTGCTGTCTGCATTAACTAGAGATGTCAGTGAATCCCCAAGTCCTGTCCTAGATTACAGTGAGATTGTTTTAAAATGTGGGGACTGAGCGCCGTCTTTCCATGTGGCTCTTTTAAGTTCTTGAACTTAAATTTGGAGATGTACTCAGGACATTAAGTCACATCTTTATTTTCAATTTACTGGTGGGGAATGTAAAGCAAAAGAGATGATAAGAACCCATTTCTTGATGTTTCCCTCTCTGAGCCATAAATTGTTGCTTCTCCTGCTGGTGGCTCTGGAAGTACCTCCAGTGTTTGTGACCACAGAGGACAGCAATTAAGCTACATGTCTGGGTCTGTAGAAACTCCAGGTTCATTTTCCTGCCCTGCCACAGATTTCCTTCCTGACCTTGGGCAAGGTAGGTAGGGTCCCATTCCCAAGGACAGCTGGGCCCAAGTGTCTCTCCTTGGCACATACAGACCTTGGAGCATCTGGTACCACAATTTGTCTGGTTATGTGATGGACACCATGGCTTTGCCCCAGACACATCACAGAGCACAAGGCACTCAATGCTCTGACATCAGCTTACATAGCAGGACAGAAGGCAGATAAAAGTCTTCCAGGGATCAGAGGCCTTCCCAGCTGGCAGTGCTGCAAGAGCAGGGCTGGCTCCTCCAGCTTTGCAGGGGGGGAAGCTGTTTGGAAGGGGCTGACATGCTGCAGTGAGTTGATGTTTGGTTGCTGTTTCTTTGCTGTTTCTTTTTGTTTCTTATTCTGGCTTGATATCTGTGCCAGGAGGTGGATTTCAGGGGAGGAAATGTGAGCTGTGCAAATACTGCAGCAAGCTACAGTTCCCAACTTAGGCGAGATCTGTCAGCTGGCACCACAGGCTGCTTCTCATTTCCAGCTTGTCCTCTGCTTGCATGTCATTAGGCATGACATTGTTGACATGTGCATGGCAAGTATCATGCATATTGCTGCAGAGCTGCCAAGGAAAGGCAGAAGAGCTGACAGCCAGCGCCTGGTCGCTCTCTGTGTAGGGAGTTTGCAGCAAATGAGGCAGCTCCTCTCCCCATCCCTGTGGTTGTGATTAGAGAGCACTCAGAACAAATCTCACAGGCCACCATGGGATGTTCTCCAGTGCCAAGGGTGCCAAAGTGCTGCCCAGCATGGTGTGGATGTGGCTCTGCAGTCTGTGGCACACTGGAGGTGCTCATGGAAGAGTTCATGGCTGGGGGGCTTGCTGTCAGTACTTGGATCTTCATCTCCACTGCACCTCATTTTTCTCATGCAGAGAGTTAATGCAGAGATGAATGGGAACACTCTTGCTATGGTTGCTGTGCTGGGGCTCTGTCAGTGCCAGCCCATGGGCTGACTTCAGGTGCAGTGGCTTTGCTTTCCTTCACAGAGTCAGGTACCCGTTGTGGTCTCACCCTCCATGGCAAGAAACAGAATATTTTTGTGAGTTGTAGCTCTTTCTCAACCTCCCCTTCTTTTCTTCCAGGATCATCCCCCAGCTGGAGAGCTCACTTTCACAGATTTCCCCGAGCAGCCTGCCTGGCTCTGAGATTTCAGAAGCTACAAGGACTTATTTGCAAGGAATGAGCCGCTATGACCTGGACGAGCTCGATGCCTGCTGGTTGGAACTTGTTAACATGGAGCTCAAGGAGATGGGTGAGTATTGCTTTTTTTGCTTTTTTTTTTTTTCTGGCCTGGGTGTCCCACAGTGGGCATTCAGGCTTTTTCAGTAAGCATGTGGAACTAATGGCTTTGAAGAAGAAATGTCAGAAATACTGGTCCTGATTGTTTCCTGTCCCAGGCATCTCTAGGTATCACAGCATAACATTGCCTGCATCACTGCTGTTATATCACTGCACATTCTTCAAATCCTTTAGTGGATTTTTGTCGAGTGTAAATACCTGAGCTTGGAATTTGACCATTGGCACTAGTGCTTAGCATGGTCTGCTGGGCAGATTTGTTGGCACAGACCCATGGGTGTGTAGTCCTGCCAGACTGTGGAGGGATTTTCCAGTCCTTGTTAGGGAAGGGTTGCTGTGGTGTGGCTGCTGCTCTGCAGGTAAGAGTAACACGTCAATAAAACATTCACCTTGTGAGGTCAGTGAAGGCACAAGTTGCCTACACAAAGGGTTAGTCCTGGTGGCAAAGACCTTTCAAGGGTGGGAAGAAGGATTTTTTACCAAGTACTTGAGCAGATGGGATTGTGCACTGTGTAGCAGGAGGGTTGTGCTGGCTCTCACAGGCAGCTGGCTGAGGGCTGCAGCAGGATTCAGGATGAGGGCAGGAAGTTGCAATTCAGTGAGCTTGCATGGAGCACAAGCAAGCTCAGAAGTTGGTCATGACATTGACTGATCTTGGTTTTGGAAGTCTGTCCTCCTGGTGTACTCATGACTTACAATGAAATTTTATTACCATGACCTTGAGAAAGTTGTAGAGGCTGCTTTCACAGTTTGTCTGATTATCTGGTGTGTGTATCCTGTATATTGGATTTCCCATAATCTCAGTGTTGTGGAGCCTGTAGCATCATAGAGAAATCACAAGTCAGTTTTGTCCTCGTTAGCTGGCCCTGTATTAGCAGCCTCAGCTCTGTCATTAGCACACCCAGGTTTTGAGGCACTGGCAGCTACAGTGAAGTCCTTGGGCAGAGCAGAGTGTGCTGCTGGATAGAACCAAGTGCCTCAGTCCTGCTCAGGTACCTTGCAGAGGATCCACCCTTCCTGACCCTGCACAGCTGCTGTTGCTGCATCAAGAAACTGCCTTCTACCACACTGGGCATTGTTCTGACCTCACTGGGCCTTCACTGTATCCCCTGCTACATTTTACTTGCCATCTCCACAGCTGCATTGCCATCAGAAGTGTCTCTGGGCTCCAGAGAAGGGTTATCTCTATTTCCACTTCCCCTTGTGTGTATTTCAAAAGTCTCTAGAAATGAAGTGGGCAGAGATTCGGCTTCTCCAACTCAGTTGGGTTGAATTTGCCTTGCTTTTTTATTTCTTTCAAAGTGTTAGGTTTAGATGCAGTGTCCAGATGTGGAGCTCCTATGGTGATGGAAGGCTGAGATAACTGGAAGACCCCTGCCCCAGGCCAGGTGGGAGCTGGCTGCTGCCTGTCCCCGTGTCACCTTTGGGCTGGCACATGCCAGACCCACGACTGCTTGGGTAAAGAGGTGTCTTCTCCAGTGGCACTGCCTTGGGAGTGAGTTGAGTTTAGGAGGGGAGTTTGAGCCTCATCCCAGCCATACCCCTGCTCTGTGCAGGCATGTGTGTGGGCTGGCACCTCAGCATCCCGAGGAATCCCGAGTCAGGACACAAGCAGTGCTTTGCTGCTGCCCCTCTGCCATTCTGAGCAAGCTGCATTCCTCCATCTCATCATTTATCAGCCAGCCACCCTTTCCAAGGAGTGTCCTTAGGAGGTGTTTGTCCAGGGCTGGGCTGGGTGAAACCATAGAATCTGAGGAAACCCCTGAGCCTTCCTGCCATCACCAACTCTAGATGGTGATAAGGACCAAGGGGATCTCAGCAGTGGTAGTGCAGAGAGCATCACTGCCCATCAGCTGCTTTCCAGCACATTCCTGTCACTGAGAGGGGACTGTCATTACTGGCTGAGCCTTAAATATGCTGGGGAGAGAGTAGCTTTGAAAACCAGTGTTTGGCATGTGAAATCCACTGCAGATACAGCTTCAGCCCAATGGATTCTGCTATCTTGCCCTGTCCCCCAGTCCTCCCAACCTCTCTAGCAGTGCAAGGGCCAGTATATTTTTTCCAGTGACTTGGACAGGAAAAGATGTGATTTTGATTAATAACCCATCCCTGACACTGCAGGGAGCTGGGAGTTTGGCAGGTGGGAAGCAGGATGGGAGCTGGTGGTCCTGACTGCAGGACCATGGTCACATCACCCATGGCAGCCATGCCCACCATGGGGGCTGGGGGTCATTGGGCTTCTTGGAGGGGATGCATCTTCCTGCCTGTGGAAGTGATGGGGTTTGGTTGCTCATAGAGGAAGGCTGTTATCTATTGCTGCTCAGCTCCTAGGCTGTGCCACAGCAGGGGCTTTGCTCCCTCTGCCTCCCAGGGTGGGATCTGGGTGCCCTTCATCACCCAAGGCAGAGGATTGCCACTGCCTGGGCTGGTCCAAAGGCAGTCCATAAATAGCACTTTCTCCCGGAAGCCCTTGACATTAATGACACTGTTAATGACTCCCTGAGATTTCCAAACCTGCTTTGCTAATCTCTAGGATCATTAACATGACTTAACTAGAGAATGGCAGCCTCTCCTCCCATTCAGGGGAGTCAGGAGTTATCTCCCAGCCTTAATTTAAGAGGTAGGCAGAAGTTTAAATTCCTCCTGGGTGTTTGGCTGAACTGTTGTCACTGGGCTGTCCAGGGGCACAGTATGTCATTCCCAAAATATTTAATGACAAAGAAGGATCCTGATCCCTGACTGGCTTCTGAGGATGTTCTGGAGGAGAGCTGGAAAACACCTATGAGATCATCCAGCTCCCTTTCGTAGCACATGCCTTTTCCAGTCCTTTTTAGGTCACCCCAGGGATGGAATTTTATCACCAAGATCAGATAAACCTCCAGATAGCTCCAGCTCTCTGCATTCTGCCTGCTGACTCCTCTCCCAATTAAGTGGAATTGATCCAGAAAGCAGAGGTTTTACATGAAAAGCAAAAGTTTTAAACATAAAACAGCTGTAAATAGTTTTAACCCCCCCAGTAAGATGCCTCAGTAGCTGTTGCTGTACTCAATGGAAAAGTGCTGTTTAAAGAACCTTTGTGTGCTAGAGATGAAGTCAGTATTCAGGCATGCCTAAGTGTTTTATTTGTTGCTGCTGCAATATGAGATAGTAAATCTGAAGCAGACTGAATGAAGCCCTGAGCCAGATTAATGTCCATGCCACTCCAGGCAGCACAGGCCTTTCCTTTTAGACAGGAGCCATGCCGTAAGTCTTCATTTTTATATTAACATTTTATGCTGTATTTTGTGATCTCCACTAAATCCAAAGCTATTGTAAGAGCAGAGCTAGAGAGACTTCAAAGACCAAGGCTGAAAGATCCTTTTGCAGTGATCAGCACTTCATAAACACATGGAAAATCCTCAAGAAATTGCTAAAATTGTTGTCGGAATCAATTTTGCTGAAGGCACAGCCGAAGTTTCTAAGTATTCCCTTGACTTAATCCATATGGTGTATTCTGCTCACATATGCCCACCACAGCTTCTATCTTGGGAGCTGGAGGTGTTCCTGGTATTTTATGGCAGGAACATGCAAAGGTCACATGGATTGCTTTTGAAGCTCCAGGGGGAATTCGTGGCTGCATACTTGAGATATGTCTGTGTGCTAATGAGATGATCCCTCCCTCTGCAGAGGTGAGATTGGCCAAGTAGATGTGAAATAAGCTGGAGCCCCTGGAGTACCCGGGGGAAGATGCGCTCAGTGGAGCAGAGGCTGCTGTCAGCCCTGCTCCTCACAGAGTGGTTGCTTCCCTCCCTGACACTCCTGGGTGTCACACTCTCAGGCTGCTCCCATCCCAGTGCATCCTTTGGGGATTCTGGGAGCCCCTTTTTCACCCAAGGCAGCAAGTTGGCACTCCCCAGGCAGAGCCCAGCTCCAAGCAGCTGCCGCTCACCACGTGTGTCAGTGTCCCACTGTGCAGGACCACCCCAGTATAGAATCCTAGAGTGGTTTGGTTTGGAAGGGACCTTAAACTCATCCCTCTGTTGTGGGCAGGGATAACTTCCAGTATCCCAAGTTGCTCCAAGCCACATCCAACCTGTCCCAGGGATGGGGCAGCCATGGCTTCTCTGGGCAGCTTGTGCTGCCACCCTCACAGGGAAGAATTTCTTCCTAAACCAAATCTCACCCTGCCCTCTGTCAGTTCAATGCTATTCCCCTCTGTAAAACACCACAAGTCTTTAGAGCTGAGCTTATTTAGCTCCTTAGAGATACAGATTATCAATACCTCATGTAAATGAATGTATTAATTGTTTATATGTAATGTATTAATGTATAGATTAGCAGGGTTGGAGATCAGTGGGAGACTCTTTAGACATTTTGCCTCCACATTTTCAGTACAATCAGTTTTTACGTCAAGTCGTTGTTTTGCTGTTTCCATAAATTCCTGGCAGTAATTGCAGGAGTTTCCAGCAATACTCTGGTTTTGCTGCTGATGGGGTGAGGAGGCTTTCATCAGGAGTGCTCTAGGATAGCCCTGTCAGAGCCAAGCATCACTGCAGAGGCAGCAGCTTATAAAGTGGCTTCTGAAACATTTTGTCATCATCTTATATTTGAGCAATAATTGATGTCGGTGGGTGGCAGAAAGGGTGATAATTGGTTCCTGTAAATCTTTTAAGTGCATTAGCAGGCTGTGTTTGTAACAAAATGTCTGGAAGTTTCACTGTGGATGTTCAGTTGGCTGTTTGTGTGTTGGTCACACTTTACATGCAGGGTCTGTTTATAAAAAACGTTGATAAAAGATTAATGTACAATTGCTGCATCTTCCAACGGCTGTGTGTCTGCAGGTGGTAGGATGGAGGTGGCTGTGGGAGTCCCAGGTGGTCTGGTGTGGTGTCCAGGTGGTTGTCTGTCACCCCCTGATGTGCCTGAAGGATGCCCAAGGGGGCACTCAGCCCAGGGCAGGGTGGCTGGTGTCCCCACGAGTGCCAGAGCAGGCAGGTTTGAAGTGGCTTGCCCGGGGCAAGCTGGAGGGACAGTGAGCTGGAAGGAGATCTCTGGAGTCTGTGGTCCCTGTACCATGTGTGAACACCCCATCCTATTAGGGACCTGCCATTCTTTCACCACAGGTTTTCAAAAGTAGTCAGAGACAAGCCTACATCATCTCACAATTGCTTTCTCTTTTTTTGTTATTATTTTAAAAAGCAATAATTTTGCTTTTTATATTTTTTTTTTCCTGAAAAGTAGACTCCCAGGTTTATAGTCTGTGAATCAGCAAATGACACAGCCTGCAGTCCTGATAGCTGTTTGTTCATGAGCTGTTTCTATCTCCAGGTATTCTCCACAGGGGGAAAGGGTTTATTGTTTCAGTAAATTGATATTAGTGGAGCACAGTTCAGTCAGAAATAGGTCTCTATTTTGTGAAAGGTGGCTCCCCAGCTATTTTTTTTTCCTCCCCTCGCAGTGAGTTGGCTCACAGCACAACAAGGAGTAGCTGAGAATTCATTTAGCAGAGGAATATTGTTCCTTCATGCCACATAAATTATGATATTACAGAAATAATTGTAGCAGAGGGCAGCATTGTGTAAAGGAATGAGCCTGGTACTTCTCCCAGGCACGGTGCTGTGGCTGCAGTGCCAGCCCAGTAACCCCAGTTCCTCTGGGACAGTGTTAAAATCTGTGTTTCAGGTGCTGTGCAGGCAGCTGGAAGGGCTGAGTTGTGTGGAGTTGGGCTGGGCCCCTTGGGAGCCCTCTGGGGTGATGGGGATGCTGGGTGGCTCTGGAGCTGGACAGACCTGCATGGCAGACCCTGGTGCAGACACACAGGGAAGAGTTTTTTGGTGAAGCAAAGTTCCTTCATGCTTTCCTTTCATGAATCAGATCTGGAGACCTCCTGTAGTGCATCATCAGCTGTCACCTCTTCTCCTCCCTATCTGAAGCAAGTCCCATTCTCTGGTGCTTCCTTTAGCTGGGAAGGTGCTACCCCCCCAGCATCCTGCCCTGTGCAAAGAGGGACAGTTTTCCTTATCTGAGATGCCGTGGGAGGCAGCATTCCCTGGATTACAGCCCTTCCCACTGTGGGCTGAAACTGGGGTGTTCCAGGGGGGCTGGGTGGCCACATCAAAACCCATCGTGGTTAATGCACTCAGTGTTAATGGGGAGAGGGTGTGGGTGGCTCCTGGAAGGGGTGATGGGCCATATTCCTCCTGTGTTGGTGTTTTGAACACGGCTCCAGATCACCGGGGATTGTATTGGCAGGAGAGTGAAGCCTCTGCCTGTGTGCCTCCAGACAGAAACTCTGAAGAAGTTTATGGCTATCACTGCTCTTCTTTGTGGAGGCTCAGAAAAGCTTCCTTTTCTTGCCTAAGACCTTGGCACACCTTAACCAGGTGAAAATACCTCTTGGTCAGCAGGTAGAGTCTGCTGACCTGGTTATGGTCCTGAATGTGGACATCACTGGATTTGTTCATTGTGGCCAAGATCTTTACTTTCCTTCTCTGGGGACAATAACTGTGTCACTTGTGCATTTACACAGGGAGCATTTTGGTGGAGAATATTTTTGTTTGTGCTATTAGCTGGCCACGATCAATAACGAGAGAGTTTTTGCAGCCAAAAAGATGCCAGTTTTATGAATGGAGTTTAGTAGCACAAACTTCATATGATACAGGAGATAAATGCAGCACAAATGGAAAAAGCACTTCACCCCCAGGCCCCATTGTTTAGTGTTTCATAAACGATTAATCGCTTCATCCCCATCAAGTGCAATTGTCAATTCAATAAGCTCCGAGGTGTTTGGGATGATGCTTGGCAAGGGCATTGCTGCTGTAATTACACCTAAATGGACAGTGAGAGCGCCTGCCTGTGCAGGGGGACCGATCCATCCTCCCCATGCAATGGCACAGCAGCTGCTCAGAGGCTGAGAAGGGCGCCCTGCCCAGCGCTGCTCTCCCTCTGGCTCTGGCCTCCCTCTGGCGTGGGAGTTTTGGGATCAGCATGAACTTTCTTCCCAGGGTTAAGCAGGTGAGGATGGAAAATTCAGGAGGTGGGGTGGGTGCTGGTTCTTTCCAGCCGAGGTGAAGCGGAACGGTGGCAATGCCAGCGTGATCCTGACCCTGGGCAAGGTCGTGATTCCTGTGGAAAACACCCTCCCTTTCCTTCCTCGTGCTGCCTGCAGCTGCCAGCTCTCTGCCTGCCCTCTCCCATGAGCACAGGGCAGCTCTGGAAAGTGTGGGTGGGAGAGCACTGGGAACACCTTGATATTTTGCTTTCCAGAGCCTGAAATGCTGGGAGGAATGGAGTAACTCCAGACTGGCACTCTGGTGCCCAGGCTCATAGTCACAGATGGGGAATGGAAACTCTGACCAAGAGGAGGATATTCTTGCTGGACTGGTTTAATACTCACATAAAGTCATGTTAAGCAAGTGCACCTCGGGTGGTGTGTTTATAAAGGGACTCCATTAAGGCAAAAATGATGCTCTCTCTAACATGCAGGCAGTGATAGGACAAGGGGGAATGGCTTTGAGTTGAAAGAGGATTGATTTAGATTAGATATTGGGAGGAAATGTTTCCCTGTGAGGGTGATGAGGCCCTGAAAGGTTGCCTAGAGAAGCTGTGGCTGCCCTGTCCCTGGAAGTGTTCAAGGAAACACTAGGACAGGGCTTGGAGCAACCTGATCTAGTGGAAGGTGTCCCTGCCCATCGAGCAGAGTTGAAACAGTGAGATCTTTAAGGTCCCTGCCAACCCAACCCATTCCATGTTTCCATGATTTTGTGCTCCCTGACCTGCTGCATCCAACTGGTACTCTGCCAAGAGCAAGATGGTGGCTCCATCCCAGCCCAGGTGGTCCAAACTTGCTGTGCTAGTGCAGGACACCTGACTTTGCTGAGCTCCAGAGGCCCCAGGCAGCCTGTGCCAGCCTGGGGCTGAGCTCCTGCACCCATGGCTGGGGCTGCTCTGGGATCAAACAGGTATCAGCAGGTTCCTTGGCGTGTTGCAGCACAGCAGCCCCAGCTCTTGAAAGGGCTGTGATAGGGAACAGTGTTGTCTGTCTTAGATGGTATCTCAGACTCGACATAGACGTGTAAAATGCCAGACTGGATGTTTGCAGAGACTTGTCAAGCCAAGGGAAACGGTGCCAGTGAAACATTGGGGAAGAGCTTAAAAAGGCAGACAATGGTGTGTTTGCTTGCCGAGCTCGCCTACGTGATGCTTTCCCCCTTGACAGAACTTTTTCAGTTGGTCGATGGCTGTGGGGGAAAAGATGCAGCCACTGCCAGCCCCAGCCAGCCAGAGGTGTTGGGACCCCTGCAGCCTCATCCCTGAGGGTTTTTCAGCAGCTCAGAGTTCAGCCCAGGACAGGGACATCACAGTGTGGCTTGAGAGATGCCCAGGATGCCACAGTTTTTACTGAGCATTTAATATTAACTGTTTCTATGGGTTCTTCCTCAAGCCTTTTTTCTCTGTCTTTGCTCATAAATGAGGTATTTTCTTCCATTGCTTTGCATCAAGAAGGGTGGACAGCAGTTTGGGTCAGGTTCTTCCACTGTCTGGCCAATTGTGGATAATTCACACTAATGAACTTCAAAGTGTAATTGTTTTATATTGGATCCTGCTGGTACTTCTGTTGTCCCTGTGCCTTCTGCTGTAATGAGATAGTGCTCATTGGGAGGCAGGGTGTGGTGGACCCTTACCTCTGCCTCTAACCCTTCACAGGGAACCTCACTCCTGCTCCTGACAGATTTTTTCCCTTACCTGGAATGACTTTATGTTGCATTTGTGGCACCAAGATTTTTGTGCACAGATGGGAAGCAGCACTTCTGGGACCAGGCTTCAGTGTGGCACCATTTTGGGGCTGCTGAGCTCCTGGAAGCAATATGCCTCAGCTAAAGGCAGCTGGGTATCCCACTCCTACAGGTTACTGCTCTAATAAACCTCTCCTGGTTATTGACCTTATATTCCTGGTTGTCTCTGTGGAGAAAGCTCTGGTAAAGCATTTCTGCCAACTCTCTCCATTAAAGATCCTGGTATCAGGGGAGTAAAAATCCACCTGGGTGTGACCTCCTGATTTCACTAAACCCAAACACAAAAAACCCTCTAATTTACCCTCAGTTTTTGCTTTTGGCTTCAGTTTTACATTACATTAATTGGCCTTAAAATGGTCACTTTTCAGTCTTAACAATTAAAGCACTGACTTTGTGTTGCAAAAGCTTGTCTGAGCCCTTGCTGCAAGAAAGCATCTTTGCAAAACTTGTCTACTTGAACATTTATACTGTCAGCCCCAATTATCCACATTGCTTCAGCTGAATGGGTTTCCTTCCTCTCAGCCAGGAGCAATATTTTGTTGCTGTCCATGAAATAGAAGCTGCATCCTGAGTCGGGAGCAGCCGTTTTCCAAATCGCCGCTGTTACGTCGGTGCGGATTTGCCTCTTGAGTTGCCATGCGAAATGCTCAGCCCCTGGCAGAACGCTCCCCGAGGGCAGGTGGGCACTGCTGGAGCTGCATCAGTGGCTTTGCCTCCATGCTCTGCCTCCTGCCTTGCAGAAAAGCCCGAGCTGGACGAGATGACCCTGGAGCGAGTGCTGGAGGAGCTGGAGACCATGTGCTACGAGAACATGAACATCGCCATCGAGACCGAGGAGGGCTTGGGTATCGAGTACGACGAGGACGTGGTGTGTGACGTGTGCCGCTCGCCAGAGGGGGAGGATGGCAACGAGATGGTGTTCTGTGACAAGTGCAACGTCTGTGTGCACCAGGTGAGCCCAGCTTGGCTCTGCTCGTCACTCTGTGGTACCCTCCCCTCGGCGTTCTCCCTTCCCCTCCCCTGGCGTGCTGTAGACTCCTGTTGAGCTTCCCTCGTGGATCCCAAGGGCAGCTCCAGTGGAGTGGGGATAGCAGTGGGTTCTTGGGTAGCTGGCAGACAGCAAACTTGCTTTTCTTATTTTCTTACTCCCAGCCATTTATAAGTGCCCACAGAAACACACAGCCAGAGGTTGAATTGCCCCTTCCTCATTATTCTCTGGTCTCTCTAATATTTTATTTTGTGTCTCCTCATCCTTTAATATGCTTATTCTTCTTTACCCCATCTATTGAACCCCAGTGGGATCTTTAGCACCCTCAGGTGACCAGCATTTGGCTAGTAGCTGGGTGGGATGTGGGTCTGCAGTCCTGCACTCACCAGAGGGGTGGGCTTGCACAGCCCTTCCCAGCCTCATCCTCCTCTGCTTTTTCTGGGAAGTAGTTGGACCTTCAGCTCCACCAGTGCTGTCTCACATCGCAGGGTTTCTTTCCCAGCTTCCCCACTGTGTGAGCGTGGGTTTTCATTTTATTTTGCTGCCTGGAGGAAAATAATTTTATTTTTAGAATTGAATGCAAATGCTTCAAAGCCCTTGCTTGCGGGGGGGGGTGGTCTGTGGGCTCCTGCTTTTGGGGAAACCTTGACAAGGGGAAGGCAGCCACGTGAGAGTCTCCTGGGTCCCTTGTGGAGGGGAGGTTTTACTGGTTGTGCTTCAAGGGCAAGCACTGTGTGATGCTGGGATGGCAGCAGCAGCACCTGGGCTTCACCCTCTGTGTGAACAGTTTTGGGTTTTTTTAGTTCTAAAGAGAGCCATTTGCTCATCTTTTGGGCAGCTTTTCCATCAGTGCTTCCTGGAGGTAGGAGAGCACTGGAGATATCTATAGTTGCGGGAGGTGGGTGTTTTGAATGGTTTCCATCAGTGAATCAGATTCCACAAAATACCAGAATGATTCAGGGNTGTCTTGGGTTCTTTTTTAACAAGCCCAAGTGGCAGTGTCAGGCTGTGAGCTGGCATGAGCCACAGCAGGGACTCAGGGAGAGCCATGGCACCCTGTGGGCTCCACTTTAAGCAGCAGCCCCAGTGCTGCAGAAGGGGACACAGCAGCCTGGATTTCAAGGCTGTTAAAAGAAAAGAGGGATTTTCAGTTGTTTTTAGGGAGCAAAGTCCAGCCCTAAGCCCTGTGCCAGCCCGTAAGCTGCCCTTGATTTAATCTGCCCCGATTTACACCCTAAGTAAGCCACAAAGTCCAGAGCCACAGTGCAGGGTGTTACATGGTTATCTAACCTGCATCACATCCAAAACCTGCTGGGAATGATGCTTTCAGGCAGGCATATGGGTGCTGGTGCCATGGGCTTCACCAGAACCACACCTTGTCCTCATCAGGAAGGGGCTCAAGACACACAGTGGTTGGTTATGGTGCCAGGAGATTGCATTGCACTCACCTCACCTGCAAAACACAAGCCATGAGGCTTGCTATTAATGAATTCCTGTGAAGTAAAGTTTTTAGAAAGCACATGTAGTTGTCCTTTTAAAAATTGTCAGAGAGGTGGAGCTGTGTCCCCCACTGCTAAATCATTGCTCTCACAGTGACAGCATCACACTTCTGTTTAGCATGGTAATGATCCACCTCCAGTTTCCAGCCACCATGCCATGGGCCTGTCATCACTGAATTCCCTTTCCCTGGTGTGGGCACATGGCTGAACCCACTCTGTTCCATGGACCACACCAAGCTTGTCTATGGCTTAGCATCCTCCCTGTTTTTTTGGCATCTCATTCTCAGTGATGTTGCACCCCAGATAGATGCAGCACTAAAAATAGCTCTGCTGATCCCATTCAGCATTCCTCTGGCTTCATGTTTCTGGAACACCTTCTGCCTGGTGCTGGACTTGGAAGAGTGTGTTTAGCTGAAAATGCACCTTGTTTCTAGAGCTGTGCCTTGTCTGGGACAGAAGCCCTGTATTTGCCTCTCAGGAGCAGAATTGCACCTTCAGCTGTTCTAAAATCACTAGAAATAAATGACCAAGATCCAAGAGTCTGCTAGAGGTGGGCACTGGGTCATAATTCCTGCTTTCCCCTGGATTTTGAGATCAGTCTGCCAGTTCATTCTGCTGCTAGTACATATCAGGCTGGTTCTTGACTGGTACTAAATCACATGTTTTATAAAGCTGTGTTCCAGAAATGATTTATCTATCAGACTTGGAGGCACTGTGAAACACACAGTTAAGTCTCTTTGAACTTTGTAGACTCACATCAATAATATTTCTTCTCTTAGTTCCTTATTATCCAAATAATCTGTTCACAAAGTGACTTTTTCCACTTGGAAACCCCTATCAGAGTCAGCTTGTGATTTGGGGCAACCTAAAGTCATGTTACAGTCTGTTCTTGGCCAGTAAAGACTGAAGATGTGCTTTTGCCACATTCACACATCTCCATGTGCCCCCTCTGTTCCTGTCCCCACCTGCAGCACTGTCACTTGCAGTGACAATGACCTGCAGCAGCAGGAGAAAAAGCTGAGTTTTTTGGGGGATAAACTTCAAGAAGTGGAGCTGACAAATGCCTGGGCTCAATTTGCAGCCACCAGTGCTGGGGGATCCTTGTCAGCACTGGCTGCTTGCCTTCTGCAGGGATGTCAGAGCAGCCAGATGTAGAATTAATTACATCTCCTCTCTTTAAAAACAGGGACACAGCCCTGTGTTAGTGCCCAAGGCAGTGTGTGTCGCCCTCTGAAGACCCTTTAAGTGTGAGTTATCAGGACCTGCCAGTTAAAAACTGCCTAGTGTTAGTAGTACCTGTTTAATACAGTCATAAATTATGGTCAAAGTGGAAAGTATTTATCATTATGTGATAGGGCTTATCATTTGGCTCTTCCCCCAAGTACAGAAGAGAAATATTTATGAAACACTTTGGCTTCTCAGTGTCCTCTGTTACCACAGCAGGTCAGGGAGCTCCATGGGCAGCCCAAGTCCTTCAGTTCTCACTCTCTTGGCTGGAGTCTTGTCTGTGCCCCCTTTAGATGTGTCATCCTTAAGATTTATTATCTTTTTTGGTTCCTCCCATCTCATTTACATTCATGACTATCGGCTTCCCCTTTTTACCTTTCCATAGTTATTTTTGCTTCCCCTTTGGGCTGTGCTGGGTCTGTAACCAGGGTGGTGAACTTTCTCAATCGTGGGCTTGTGGCTTTTGAGCCCTCAGTGACCTCAGAAGATTCCTCTGCACAGCATTTCTTACTTTCCCAAGTCCTCGTGGGTCAGGAACAGGCAGGCCATGAGCGGGCAGATGTCTGCACTGCAGAGCTGCCGGTGGTGGGGGCTCTGCCCACCCCCAGCCTGGAGCCAGGTGGGTGCTTGGCATGATACACAGCACATTTTTATACTTTTAAATTAAAACCCAGCACACACTGTTCCACCATGAACATCCATGTGAAAGCAGGCGAGGTAGCACAAGGAAGAACTTCAGCTCCCTGTGTGTGGCTTTGTCGCCGCGTGGGGTGTGCTGTTTCTTGGGGCGGTGAGGGGGGTGAGAGTGACAGGGCGGGTCTGGGAGGGTGCTGGTGCTGGTGCTGGGCTGCTGGGATTAACCCTGGTCCCTCCTGTGTCCCCAGGCGTGCTATGGCATCCTGAAGGTGCCCCTGGGGAGCTGGCTGTGCCGCACCTGCGCCCTCGGCGTCCAGCCCAAGTGTCTGCTGTGCCCCAAGAGGGGCGGGGCGCTGAAGCCCACCCGCAGCGGCACCAAGTGGGTCCATGTGAGCTGTGCCTTATGGATTCCTGAAGTAAGATGGTTTCCAGCCTCCTCCTGACACGTGGGTGGGCACAGTGCTGCTTTCGGGTCTTAGCCCGGGGTGTTCATTCATGGTCTAAATATCAAGTGCAGTGTGGCTCATTGAGCTGTGCCAGAGCTGCAATGCCAGGCAGTTACCAGACCATGTGTTTAATTTGCAGCCAAGGGGCACCCTGTTAAGGGAGGGCAGAGAATTGGGGTGCAAGGCCACAGAGGTGAGGGGCATACTTTGAGCACAGTAAAGCTAACTTCCTGTGCCTATCTGAGATACACCTCAGATGAGGAATTAATGCAGAGGAAAAACCGACATAAATTTTCCCTTCTGTGTCATCCGGATTTGTTTCTGGTTTTGGGGGGGTTGGGTTTTTTCCCAAATTACAACTGACCCTGAAGAATAAGAAATATAATCCATCCCTCATTCAGACTGCCACAGGCACCCCCTTGTAGGAGATTTGGGACAGTAGCCAGTATTTACAACTTGTCTTCTATCTTGTGGCCAGGTTAGCATTGGATGTCCTGAAAAAATGGAACCCATTACGAAGATCTCACATATCCCAGCAAGCAGATGGGCTTTGTCCTGCAGCCTCTGCAAGGAGTGCACTGGGACATGCATTCAGGTATGGAACTTGGCACTGAAGAAACTCAGACCTCCAGGGCTGTACCTGTATTAGTCACATTAGAGAGTCTTGAGATGCTGGAGGACATGGTCTGAATGAGGCTTATTTCTGTTCTGAGTAAACCTTATGACAAGAGCCTGTCAGGCATCATCAGATGTTGTTTGCAATCATTTAATGCGCTGAGTGCTAGAAATCGAGATTAACTTTCTTTGCATAACACAGTGGTGTTGCTGTAGTGATGCTAATTACTGGGACTGCAAATGACCTTGGTTTAGAGCAGAAACCTCCAGGAGAAGGGCTGTGAGGCTGCCAGGAAAGTGAGATGCTCATGGGATACATAACCCAAGTATTTCACAAAGCTCAGGGGTCAGCCTTTCAGTTGTGGGGGTGTCAGGGTGCACCAGGGTTGGGTAGTCCTCACTGGCTCGTGGTAATACTGGTAATACATTACCATGTGTTACATTTCCACATTTTTGTTTTGCCTCACCTAAGCAAACCACTCATAAAACCAGATATCTGATTGCCTGCCCTCTCCACAGCAGGAGTGACATTACCTTTTCAGGTAGAAAACAGGATTCTCCAGGCTTTTCTGTTGCAAAAGTGGGATATAGCTTCCCACACCATGATCTCTATTCCTGGGGAGCAGAGCAGAAGCTCTCATCTGAAGTGCAGCGCACTGGGTGTGCATTTGAGGAGCCCTGCTGAACCCCATGATTCCCCCTTCTTTCACCTGCTTGGCCACTGTGATGTCCTGGTGGTCCCAGAGGATTGGCATGAAGCTTTGGTAAATTGAGAGAAAGTTCAGGATGTGTCCCAATACAAAGGGATCAGCCCCAGTGCCTCAACAGGAGCTGCATGGTGGAGGTTGGTGTTTGCAATGACCATGGACCAGGAGCTGCTGGTGGGTGGCAGAAGGACAGCAGGGATAGGAGCTCTGCAGGCTCTGCTGTGTTTGTGCTGTCATCTTGGGTTTAATACTTTAAAGGCAGCTATTTAAAAGTAATCCCCATAGTTTGAAATGAAATCTCACAATACTTCTTTAAATCTGTCGCATTGACTCATTTTTTGATGGCTCTGGGTGCTTATTCACCCTGCCAGATGGAGATACTGTGTCAGAATGGCAACTGCTTTCAAAGAACAGAGGGGCAGGGAAGGAAGCAAACAGGCTTGGCAGCATCAAAAAGAATTCAGTGTCTCTCAGACTTCATCCTCTTAGTGCCATCATGACATGGGAGCTGTGAGATCCCGGGGACTGAATGGATTTGCATTAAAGGTCACCTGAGATGGAACAGGAGCCTTGCTGCCTCATGTGCTGGCAGCTCATGGTTTATAAGTCTTCATGAGATTGTCACTGGAGCATTTGCTGATGCCACCCTGCTGTGTGCAGGATGATTTTGCTTCAAGGAAAAGGGGGAGAAGTGAAAAAAAAGCAGGCAGTGCCTTTATTTAAGGATTTATGGGGTAAATTAACACCCATAGGTAAATAAATATGCTCTGTACTCATCCATGGTACGGAGCTCTGTTTTGAAAGCTTATGTTTATGGAGCATATTTTGTGGAGCATATTTTATGGAGCATATTTTAGGGAGTATAGTTTTGCTAGTGCTTGTTTATACAGGTGGGATCTACCCTTGTCAGCATTTTGGGTTTGTGACCCAGCTATAAAAGGAGGATGTTGTTTTCTGAAAAAGCACTGGGCGTTTGCTCCTGGCAGCAGCAATCAGGTGCTGCAGGTGGGCAGGTCTGGGGAAGGAAGGAAGGAAGTTGCTTCCAGGAGAGGGTTTTCCAAGTGGCCAAGTGGGTTTTATGAAGGCAGAATCTGGGAGGCAGGCAGGAGGAGTAGGAGACTGTCATCCCAGCAGGGCATGTCAGAGGCAGCACTGCAGCTTGAGAAAACACCCACCTCAGCCACATTGGCAGAAACAAACATGAGAAATCTCTGTAAGGACCTCTGTGTGTGGAGATGTTTTTCCCCATCCAGATTTGACCATCAAAAGAAACTCAGAGAAGCCCAAGGAAGGACTCCCCACTGCTGTCCATGCCTCTGCCCTTGCTGCTGCTTTCTGGTGCAGAGCTGTGAGCCCAGTGTAACTTGGTGTGTCCATAACCAAGCCAAAACTACTGGATGCTGTGTAGGGATGCAGCTCTGGAGATACCTTTTGCCTGACTCCTGTTAAGGGGAAGTCATTACTTCGTGGTGGTTCTTGTGGTCAGACATCAAGAGATGCCAGAGAGCTCAGAATGCAGGAGGAATTTTCTTGTTTGCATTTCTGAGATGAAAAAGAGAGTGCCAGGAGCCAGGCTCTGGTGCAGCCTGAGTCCTGACCATGCTTTTTTGGGACTCCACTCCCTCCTCCTTGCTTGTCAGAGTGATGAACAGCTCACCAAGGCAGCACAGAATGCCAGGGCTCCCCTGGTTGCTGGCAAGCTTCTCCAAAGGGCACAATCTTCTGCTGTCATCATCTTCCAGCTTTCTTTTTGTTGTCACTTTTTGGAGAAGAAGCCCTTGGAAGTGTCCTCCGTCACTCCCCCATTCATCATCACTTCTCAGCCCACTGCTGCCCACTCCAGTTAAGCAAGCAGTGCCACTGGTCCCCATCCACTGGGATAACTGGTGCTTCCCAAAGCTGTCTTCTCTCTGTAGTCCTGAAAAGGCAGCACGTGGCATCAGGGATAAGAGCAGAGTGTGCTGCCCATGGTGCCCCAGTCTGATCCATCCTCTGCCCTGCATTCTCTGAGGAGTCTGAGAGGCTGAAATTGCCTTTTTCAGCTGAGAAGCTCTACCAGGCTCCAGACCATCTGTGGTCATGAAAAATCACATGGTAGTTTTTTAAGGATGCAGAAGTGTTGTGTCTGATGGCTTGGCCGGTGTTCAGCACCAGTAATTAATTTTTCCTTCCTGAGCTCCCCTCACAGGTCTCTTGGAGGAGCCACTTCCTTCCCCTCCAGCCCCAAACTGCAGCAGAGCACCACTGCAAGCTGCTAAACTTCTGTTTGGATGTCCTTGGCAACTAAAATCATATCTCTGTTTCTTCCCAGTAAGAACGATTTTAGGACTAATTAAGAGCCCATGTTAAATCTCTGGGGCAGCTTTTACCCTCTCTCTCTCTCAGAATTTTGTTTGGGAATGGATTTGCTTGGATAAGCAAAGTGTGCTGAAATCCTTGAGTGAAAGGTGCTGTAAGATAATGAAAGCACAATCAATAGCAAAGCAGGGACTGCTCCAGTCTTTCGAGCCTGGTTTATTCTACGTGGCAGATCCTTCCCTCCTGCCACAAGTGGCTTCATTCCAGCACCATGGATCAATATGTTTTTATCATTAGTTTATCCAGAGTCCCTCAGTGGCTGTGGCTGACCAGGTATCTTTCTTTGTTGCCCTGTCAGCTGAGCTGCCTAATTATTTTCTGTTTGCATTTTGGGCATGGTTTCTGACTAGTGCTGCTTGCCATCTGTTGGAGTAGAGAAATCCAGGACAAGTGCCACTGGATTTGCTTTATTCCTAAGGTGGAATGATGGTCACTCCTGTTAGCAGGACATTGTCCTGGCAGAAGACATGGGCGTGTTGTTGGTGCTGTTTTTAGCACTGATGGCAGAAACAGAAGGGAAGGGACACCACTGCTTGTGGTTTAAAAGCCAGTGTGTGATATACTGACTGCCCTGAGTAAATCTGGAAGCTGCAAGTCAGGCTGGGCTCCCTCTGTCCCTCCTTCGTTGCCAAAAATAAATACTTGAGAGCAGAGCTGGTGCTTCAGCTGCGTGTGTGGCTGTGACAGGGCTTATCCCAGGGGATGGCCAGGGTGGCAGGGCAGGCACCCTCTGCCCACTGAGGTGCCTTGGGCTGGCACAGGGAGCATCAGTGGGTCCCTCACAATGCCAAGCTCCAAGGGAGTGCCAGCAGCATAGCAGAAGGAGCTGAGTTTTGCAAGTTACCAGCTATTTTCGTGTACAATTTCAGACTGAAATTAGGACCAAATGGCCATTTTTAAACAGGATAAACACAGTGTCAAAGTTCATAATCCACTTGCTTGTGGTGCCTGCAGGAGTAAGTGCCCAGCATTGCTGCCTAGAGCCATGCTGGTACAGCCAGAGCTGCATCCAGCTCTTCCCACTGCTCTCTGAGGCTTTGGAGCAGGGCCTGGAGAGCTCTGGAAGTGAAGGATTTGGACAGTGCTTGTCTACACTTTCCTTGGTCCTGGCAGCATCTTAAGCACCAGCAGACTCATAAAAAAAGTCAAAGGAAAATACCTAAAAGCAGCAACATCAAAAGTTCACCCTCAGGTGCCTGAGCAGGATTCAGGACTGATGGATGGGATGATGATAAAAAGCTGTAAAACTTCTGTTCCTCAACTGCTACCAGAATAGACTTTTCTTTTTGAGAATTAAGGTGCAGCAGAGCCCCACTAAAACTGAATGGTTTGTCATCACATTCAGGAGATTTCACATGCCTCCACCTGGTCCTTCAGGCTACAAGTGCATCTTCATCCCCCACAAGAACAACTCTTCTATGAAGGCCCTTCAGTAATAGCCCACTTAAAATGTCTCATTATTGCAGTTTAACTAGTCATTAGCAGCTGGGATAGACTGATTTCTTATGGGTTATGGTTGAAATAATTACCTGACACTCTGAGCCATTAAAAACAGTTAATGAGTAGAGGGGGAGAAGGTGCTGACATGGACACAGGCACAGTGCTGGCTGGTGGGAGTTCCTCTGTGGGACACAGGGCTGAGATTCATTGCCTGTGGGATCCAAAGTGATTTAAGCCTCAGGTAAGTTAAGAAAATCATTAAAATAACTGATTTGATGCAAGTTTGACAACATTGAAGCCACTGTACATGTTCTGAAACATTAATTTTGTGATGTTTTGCTCCAGTTGCATTTTTTCTTTCTTTTTTAAATGGAGCAAGTTAGAGGCTGTGTAATTTCCAGAGGAGGAAGGCATTCAGGAGCATTGGCTGCTTCTTAGATCCCATGTTCACTCCTAAACCTTGCCATGTTCTGTATGCTTCCAGTAAAAATGGAATATTGGCTTTAGATGTGGTCACAGAGTGGGGAGTAGCTTGATGGTGAAATACAGGTGAGCACTTCTCCATCAGGAGAAATCCACTGGCAGTCTTGGAGCATCCCATTGGCCTGTGCTGTTCTTTGGCTTTTGACAAGTCTTGTTGGAAGAACCATTGGAAACTTCTGGTTATGGTAGGTGAGAGATGAGCAGGGCACATTGCACAGGTGGATTAAAGAAGAGAAGGTGGGAAAATGCCACCTCTTGAACCCTGGGGTTCTTCTGCTTGGATTTGTGGTGTTGGGCCCCTGGGCCCCTGGTGACTGGGGCAGTGCAGGTGTTGCTCCATCAGGAGTTCCTCTTGTGGAGCATCTGTCACTTCATGGCAGGTGTCACCTGGTGGTCTCCCTGGGTCTGTGGCCTGCCCTTGTTGCCTGTTGTGTTGGTGAGTGTGCCCTGAGCCCTGTCCTTGTCCCCCAGTGCTCCATGCCCGCCTGTGTCACCGCGTTCCACGTCACCTGCGCCTTCGACCACAACCTGGACATGAGGACCATCCTGGCAGACAACGACGAGGTGAAGTTCAAGTCTTTCTGCCTTGAGCACAGCGCTGGGGCCACCAAGCTGCCCGAGGAGGCCCGGACAGAGCCCGACCAGGCCCAGCTGGACTTGGAGAAGGTCACGCTGCGGAAACAGAAGCTCCAGCAGCTGGAGGAGGACTTCTATGAGCTCGTGAAACCTTCAGAGGTGGCAGAGAACCTTGACCTGAGCGAATCGCTGGTGGATTTTGTCTACCAGTACTGGAAGCTGAAGAGGAAAGCAAACTCCAACAAACCACTGCTGACACCAAAAACAGATGAAGTGGACAACTTGGCTCAGCAAGAGCAGGATGTTCTCTACCGACGCTTAAAGCTCTTCATGCACCTCAGGCAAGACCTGGAGAGGGTGAGTACAGCTTTTCCTTCCTGTATGCTCCATCAGGGCTGCTGTAATGTGTGCTGGTGCCTACAGACAGCACAAGCCCTGCTCCCCCTGACTCAGTTGGCCTCCCCTGACAGTTCTGTTCTTTCATCTTCATTCAGAAATATAACAGTGCTCGGTGTGTGTGCATCATCACTGCCAGAACACTGACATTGATGGAGTAAGGTAGTGTTGGTCTCAGTTGGGGGTTCAAAAGAACAAATGTGTGCAGGGAGAGGTGCCTTGGCAGGGCTGGGTGGATGGGAGGCAGATGATGCTGCAGCTTATGGCCACTCTACCTAAATAGTTTCAAACCACAAAATTGTCCCGTGTTGCCCCTCAGATGCTTCACAGCAGCAAGGCTTAGGAACACGAAGTTATTTACTTATATTAAACATCAAAGATGAGGGAAAGGCAGAGTGAGAACAGGGCTGGTGGGACTGGGCATCCCCTGCCCTTCTGCAGCCAAAAGTGGGTCAGCTCCTTAGGGAGCTGCTGGCAGAGCAGAGTCAGGCCAGAGGATGCAGGTGGAGGATGCAGGCACCTGCAGCTCCCAGCGGTGCAGGACATCCTTGAATCCTCCCATCCACAGCAGAGGGAGCAGTGACCTTCACAGCAGCTTTTTGGGTGAGAGGGAGCATTGGTGGAGCATCAGTGCCCAAGTGGTACCAGAGCTCCCTGGGCTGGGCTTGCTGCCACACTGTGCCTGTGGATTTGGCTGTCATGGCTGCACGGAGGGCAGGAGCAGGGGTGGGGCAGAGGCTGGAGAGGAGGAGCAGCAGCAAGGTGAGAAGCAGCAAGAGGAAGAAGCACAGGGGGAAAAGCACACACAGAACCTGGGGTGAGATGGCAGAGAGAGAGGAGACAGGTGCAGTAGTGCTGCTGCTGGGCAGGCACATGAGCGTAGCACAGGGCAGCAGTGGGAAAGGGATAGGCAGGGCAGGGATACTGAGCCTGGCATGCACAGCCCAAGCTCCTTCTCCTTGGCTTGAGACCCTGGTCCTCTCTCTCCTGTTCTTGCCAGAGAGGTGAATCCATTGCCCTTGCCCAGGTCCCTGTTTGACCACTCACCCATGGTGCAAAATTCATGGAAGGGCTCAGGGAGTCTCTAGAGGGAAAACAGCATTGCTCTGACCCAGTGGATGTGGAGCTGTGGTTCCCTGAGCAGGGGCTGAGGGTGCTGTAGGTGACATGCTGTTCCCCAGGAGGTGAAGGTGGTGGGGATGCTGCCCCTGCATGTCCCTGAACCCTCTCTTCAAGCTGCTGTGGGTCTGTGCCATAACTGAACCTATGGGGAGAAAGGCACTGTGGGTGGGCACTGTGTTCATGTCTGGGTGGGGGTTCAGTTTTTGACCAGCCTGCCCTGGTCCTTGCTGCACCCACCTCCCATGTGGATCCTGGAGCCCAAGAGCCTTCTATGGTGTAAAAATAGTTGGATGTGAAGCTGTTGGTCTCTTTCCTGTGATCCAGGGCCTTCATCCCTGTGGTCATTGCCATTACTCTGCCAGTCTGTCCCTTCTTTGTTCCTGCCTTTACTGCATCCCATTCCATCTCTGTGTTGGGCTGAGCTGGTGCCACCATTAGTGGGTCTCCAGCAACAGGCTGCATCTGCCTGATCCGAGGGTGACAAGTTTAACTCACTTTTCCCCCTCCTCTGCTCTATATTGTAAATCTAAA
Organism: Notiomystis cincta; assembly: GCA_013398075.1. Taxonomy (NCBI): domain Eukaryota; kingdom Metazoa; phylum Chordata; class Aves; order Passeriformes; family Notiomystidae; genus Notiomystis; species Notiomystis cincta. Next base: position 100,284 of record VZRX01019331.1, on the reverse strand, counting down.
CCAGGCTGCTTTACCTCCTGCTGCTTTCCTCTTGTTCCCAGCTTGGTTTTTCCAGCTGCACTGAACCCCTCTGCATCCCTGGGTACCATGCTTTGCTCACGGCAGCTTCTCTTTGATTTCTTTGTGTCAAAATTATGTGTTTTACCAGCTTTCTCATTTTCCAGAGTTGCCTCCAGACTTTGTGGGGGTGCCCATCAGCATTCAGCCTCTGCTTAGCAACTCCCTGCCAGGTTTCACTGCCTGGCCCTGGAAGAGCAGTTTGTTTGTTCTGCTTCCAAGAGTGGAACAATAAACACCAGTAGGATCAAAGTCCAGTGCTCAGATGGGTGATAGGGGCTTAAATCCAGTTGTTGCCAGCGCATCCCAGGTATCTGATCCTGCACCTGGCAGGTCACAGCCACTCTGTTTCACTTGCAAATAGTGTGGAATCACATCAGATTGGGATCAGAGATGAGCAGCCTGGAAGGCTTTGAAGGCTTTTAGAGGGTGTCCACAGGACATCATGTTGGATTTTAGCAATTTCAGCAAATAATCTGGCAGAAGTGATTTTGGGGCTGATAATGGTATAAGGATCCAGGAGTTGGGGAGGCAGAAGCAGAGTGCAGATGACGTGGGGACAGCCAAAGTGATGATGGTTCCCCTGGTCATTTCTTAACCCCTGTCATTTCTGCACTTCACAGTGTCAGCAAATTAAAGCTATTACTTGGTATTACCTGGGAATCCTAATACAGTCCCTCCATTTTATTTTTAGCCTTTTTTAACCCTCTTTGCCTTTTTAAAAAGCTTTTTTCAAGACTGGGTGTTTAAATTAGCTTTAACAAAAAGCTGTGGTTTCCTGGCTTTCACACCAGGCTTAAACTTGGCTTGGGGAAGCAGCACTGGGTGGTGTTGAGCTGTGTAAGTGTGGGTAAATACCAGCAGTCTCTAAGCAAAGCTAAAGTAATGTTTTCTTCCAGGAATATCAAATCATAGAGAAGAGATACCGCCAAACACTTGGAGATTCAGGTTGCCAGAAGCAGTTGTTTTCTTCATAAAAAAATAGTTTGATGTTTTCTCCAATCCAGAAAAAGAGAACATAATAAAATACACTGTATAACTCCCTGCCTTGTATTTACAGCTGGGGGATTCAACAAGAGAGAAAAAAAAAAAAAAAAGAGAGCAGCTTTTTCTCCCTTTTTTCTAAACATTCCCAAATTGTCCTGAAGTGAGACAATATTAGGGGTTGGCTGCAGCTGTCCTGCTGCCCTCACAGACTTTGGTGGCAGATCTGAGGTAAGCATGGGATGATGTCCCAGCTTGCTCTATCACTTTGAGAGACACAAAGGCTCCGGCCACATCTGGACAGTCCTCCAAGCCTGTAAATATTCCCTGCAGAAAAGGATGTGAGCATGAGGAGGGGGAGGAATCAAAGGCATCAGGGCCACACCTGAGTGTGGACATACCCATGTGCATGTTCCTTTGTTCAGGCCACCTCCTCCTTACCTTATTACAGGCAGCTTTGCACTTTCAGAGCATCAGAAAGCTGAGTAAATGCTGTCAAATCCTGTTAGCTGCCATTAGCATTTTCTGCTCTGCAGCTGAAAGCCTCTGCTTGCTCCAAAAGCCTGGATGTCCATTGTGGCAGCAGTGCCAGAGGCTGGCTGTCCAGCCACCCTTACCTGGGGCTGGCAAAAACATGGCACTGAAACTCAAGTGCCAGGTGCCAGGAGTTATCAGCAGTAGCTCTGTCACCTTATGCTTCTGGGGGTGTTTATCAGCAGCACCATGTGATGAGCAGGGTTTAGCTGCTGCTTCTGCACTGGCTCACGTGAACACTTATATTTTGTGTTTGCTGTTTGTGTTTAGAGCTTGAGATCATAGCATGGGTTGGGTTGGGTTGGAAGGGACCTTAAAGATCATCTTGTTCCAACCCCACTGCCATGGTTAATGAAAGTTCCTGAACTGGGACAAAATGCACCAGTGATTAGCAGGTAGATGTGGAGAAAGTGTGAATAACCATACAGAGGGGCCAGATTTGAGGTGGGGAGCTGCTCCAGCTGCTGACCTGGGCCAGCATCACCAGGGTTTTTGCTGTATTTTGTATGCTTCTTCCTGGTACCTGCTTTAGGGCAGTTCTGTGAGGCTCTGACATCCCCATCCCAGCTCAGCCCCTTCCCTGCACTGGCTGGGGGGTGCAGTTTGTGGATGAGAGCTGGTGCATTGACTCAGGGCACCAAGCTGCTTCACAGAATTCAGCATTTTTTTGTGCAGGTGGCTGTGTCAGGTGTGAACATGTGCATGGTGCAGCTGCTGGGCCAAGGACTCAGCACGGTGCTGGATGGTTGGTGCTGGACCTTTGCATAACATTGTTATAATGCTCCTTCTACAGCAGCTCCCCTTCTGAGACTTCCCAGTGCCCAGGCTGGAGAAGCCAGCCAGCCTTCCTTGCCCACTCTGGGGTCCTGGCTGTTGGAGCCAGGACAGAGACCTTTAGGCTTGAAATTATTCACTGCATGGTTTTTATCACACAGTTTGGATCAAGAGCCCTCACTGCTGGCCCTGGCTCACCCAAAGGCTGTGCAGCACAGATGATGGTGAGGTGAAAAGGATGAAATCCCAGGGAGTGGGGATTTCCCTGGGCAGCAGGAGTAGCAACACAACTTGAGGGGACCTGCTTTGAGCCTGCCTAAACCAGACACTGTTTCTTGTGTTTCTCTAGGTTAGAAATCTCTGTTACATGGTGACGAGACGGGAGAAAATGAAACACACCATTTGTAAACTCCAGGAGCAGATCTTCCATCTCCAGATGAAGCTTATTGAGAAAGATCTTTACCCAGGTCAGTACCACAAAGCTTGTTCTCACAGATGCTGTCCCCACTGAAGCCAAGTTGTGTGCCCAGCTCCCCTCACCAGGGAAGCCAGAGCTGCCCCCTCCCCTGATGTGTTATTTTGGCACAGTTCATATGTTGACTCAGAAACACTCAATAAAGCCAGGCTCTGGGTGACTGGAGTGCTGGAGCTATTTTCACATATCCCTCTTGATCCTCCCCTTCCCAGAAATCAGACAGAAGGACCAAGCATTTGCTTAGGTGGGGATGCTAAGACAGTGGTTAGTGACTTCTGGGAGCTGTGACTGCTTGGGAGGAGGTGGGCATGGGGCTGCTCTGCAGCTGGCTCCCTGGCACAGGTGGAAGCCCTGCTTCAGGCTCTTTGCAGATGCCTTTGAGTATTCTGTCAAGAATCAAGGGTTAAGCTGCTGCTGAGGGGTCTGTCACTCCAGGAGACCAGGTCCTTTAGCTTTGGTCAGCTGCAGCTCCCCACTTCACATACCCATTAGTGGAGATCATGCTGCTGCATGCAAAGCCTCTGCCAGCTTTTATTAAGGAGCTGAAATAAAGTTGGTTTCCTTTTGTCCTACTTCTGTTTTTCCTTTCACACCAGCAATGCTGGAGCCCACAGCTCCTGCTCCCTCCTCCTTCTCATCCTGTGCCTCCAGTGGCAGGGCAGACCAGACCCCATGGCTGCAGAACAGTTTTTCCAGCAGCAGCATCTGGTGCTTTGGCAGCCGCTTCCGACGGTTGTTGTGTTTGTGGCTTTGGAGTTGTGTTTGAAGCCATCACATGGTTGGGGTTTCTTCAGGAACTGTCTGTGCTGAGCTTTCCTTGACAAAAGTCTCCTTTGACTGAAGTTTTGGAGGCTGAGGAAATGTGTATGTTGAGATGTCTGTGACTCAGGCCCATGCAAATTCCTCTTGATAGCCAAAGCTCGGCAGCAGTGGGGGACAGGAGTGCCTGGGACCCAGGGTGTGCTCTGGGGTGATGTGGTTCTTGTAAATCCCACTCCCTGTCATACTCTGTGTTACTCCACATGTCCTTACTGGACAGAGGTACAGCTCACCAGCCTGAACACACACAAATGGTGACCCCACACTTCGCATCCATTCCCTGGCACCCAGGGTATTATGCACACATTATTCCTGAGCTGGACCCTCACCTCACCAGCCCAGCCAGCAGCATCCCTGCCAGGAGCACCACATGCTGTGTTCTGTCACTATGAGATTCTGTGGGTTTTGGAAGCATCAGAGGGGACTTCAGGATGCTCTTTAGTTTAGCTGAGCAAACCCAGCCCAGCATTTGCTGGCTCTCAGAAAGAGATAGGCACAGGGTAGTTTGCCAGGAAGGGTTTTTAAGCTCACCCCTCTTGCAAACAAAGTGTTAAATAGATGGAAATGCCCTTGGGGACCTGTGTACCTTGGGGGTGCATGTCTGACCCTCTCTCTGATGCAGCAGTGGGTTGGTAGCTCTCAATTGCTCCCAGGGAGAGCTGGAGTAGGTGAGTTGGTTGCCTCACCAGTGGGGTGCAGATGCCAGCCAATGATGGGGAGCTGTGTTGGGGCTCTGCTGATGGTGTTTTGGGGTTGTCTGCACTGCCCAGTGCTGGTGCTGTGCGATTGCCCTTCTGAAAAATGTTATGGGTGTACTTGAGAAAAACATGGCTGCTGTCCCATGGTGTTTGCTCTGCCTAAAGGTGAGTGATCAGAGACAAACCTGCACTGAGAAGGGAGGGTGGGGATTGGTGTGCAGGGATCACTTCAGAACTTGTGATGCAGATGCTCTTCTCTTCTGCCCCACCTGGCTGATGTTTGCACTTTCCTCTTGTGCTCTGAACCCACCAAGCTGAGCTGCTTGTTTCCCCTGGCATGGACTTAGTGGTTGAGCCTGAGCAAAGACTGACTGCTTCCTCTGGGACCCAGCTCCTGTGAGTCCCTGCTGCCAGGGAAGCAGCCCAGCTCCAGGAATTTGGTCCTGAGATCTCCAGGTGGTTTGGGCATCTGGGTCCTTCCCATGCCAGGGGGACATTGGGGACCCGACTGCCTTTTGGCATCAGTCTGTAGAGTGTCCTGAGCTCAGGAGGAGTTCCCTTGCCAAGTGACCATACCAGAAGCTGCAGATCCAGTGGAACCAAAGCTTTGGATAACTCACTGCTGCATTTTCCAGCATTATAAAGCTCTTACTGCTTTGGAAGTGGGGGATGAGTCTGTTAGCATCCTCCCCCACAGCTCCTGACCAGCATGCTCTCCACAGTTGGGGTTCCTAGGAGAAAGGAAGGAGTCTCTGTTATTTCACCAGATGAGGCCAGTTTTTAACTGCTGTTACAGTAGCCATCGACCGAGATCTGTTGGGGTTGTTCCAAAGATGGTTTTGGCACAAAGGTTTTTTTGGACCAGCTCCCACACAAAACTCAGACCAGGAGGGGTTTATTTTTCCCGCTGTCAAATGATCATTTAAGCAGGAGATTCTTAATAAAATCAGTGAGAACTGCCCATGTAAAATGAACCCTCTTCTCTTCCCTGTATTTTTCTTGCGCAGAGTGGAAAGTAAACACTGTCTGGCTTTGAAACACGGCTACTATTTTGACAGGTTCCTCTTCAAAAAGTGCTGCTTGGGTTTCTCTTTAGCCCCGTTGTGCTGTCTAAACAAAGTTAGATTTTGATTTTATAAGCAAAGTGAAAAATGTGTCTGCCTTCCTCCCATTACTTGGCAGGAACGTAGCAAATACCAATTTGCTTTTGCATTTCTTTCTTTCTTTCTGTGAGTCCTTTGGTCAGGAGGGGTTCCTGGCTGGCAACTCCAGGACTGTAAATCCTCTGTTAATTCAGACTCAGGCAGGTGCAATGCAAATTCCCTCCCCTGCTCACCCAGTACATTTCCACTGCTGCCGCAGGGGGAAAGCTGAGGTTGTTCCCTCTGACCCGTCCACCCCATGATCTCTCTGCTGAGGATTTGCTTCTGGCTGACACAATAAACTGATTTCTTCCTTAAGATCATTGTTTAGCCTATGGGCCAGACTCTGAAAAACGGCCCGTCTTGCCTCTGTTTTCATGAGCCACCCCCATTTTGGTTTAAGGGCAATATCCTTCCCTCTCTGAAAATCAATAGAAGTTTTAGCATGGGGAGAGTGGCCTAACAGAGCAAGTAAAAACTGTTGGAAGTATTTTACTTGGCAATACAAGTTGTACTTTTACAGGGTATTTGTCCTGTTTACCCAGGAGGAATAAATCCAGTAGAAGTTGAAAGCCATTTAGGAAATGCTAATTTTTAGCTGAATGTCTATATAGCTAAGGATTAGATCCCTACTTTTCCATAGGCAATCCTGGTCATCTGTCCTACTTCATGTACATGTATCACTTTGGGGTTTTTTCACTTCTGTCAGTCTGGCTGTGCAGCTGAATCCTTTCCTGGAGATGCTCTTGTTGGTGATGGGTGACACAGCACCAGGTTTGTAGGTTGCCATGGCTGCTGGAAGATGTCTGAGCAGGATTTGGGGTTACTCCATTGTGAGTCCTCGCCCGAAAGTCCTGGTCCAGGTCCATGGCTGCAGAGTCTCCAGCAAGTCCCCAGCCTTCAAGTGAGGCTGCTCCTGTGACCACTCCTAAGCTCCTCTCCAAGGCTAAAATCTCTTTTTTGTATAACTTACAGGATTTTCTTAACATGTAGAGACTTTAGCCTACAGCTGGCCAAATAGTCCTTGTTGTCCCTTTGGCTTGGAGCTGCTCCCAAGTCTGCCCCAGGCCTCCATGCAGGGGTGTGCCCCAGGGGAACTTGCTCACGGCAGCGTCCCTGATGCCTCGTCTCACACGGCGTTTTCCTTTTTTCCTAAAAAATGCCAGAACAAACTGGGAAGAAGACAAAGGGTAAGAAAAGTGACCCAAGAAGGAAAGGAAGAGATGGTAGAAAAAATAGTCCTGAGAAGACAGAGAAAAGGAAATCGGTCAACGAAACTGTTTTGGGACAATTGGGTAAGTCTGATTTTATGGCGCAGAGTTGACCCGCGGGGCTGGAGGCTCCTGTTCTGGGGAGCAGGGTTAAGAGTCCCAGCCCCTGATCCCTCCTGCACATGCATGGTGGAGTTACACCTTCTGTCTCTCCATTGGGAGATTGATTTTGAATTTCAGGCCTGAATTATCCAGGTCCTGTTAGAGGGACTGGGTCAGAAACGTGCTCACTGGCAGGGCAGGGGATTTAAAATTCCCCCCTGTAGCCCCAGGGCTGGGAGAATGTGTTACAAAATCTGTGATGTGCTGCTGGAGCAGGATTTTGCTTTCAGGTGATAAAATCAGACTTACCCACCCCATGGTAGGGCTGCTCCTCCATGTCTTCCCTGCTGTGCAGTGACAGTGAGTGCAGTACATGGGCTGAGTTTTCATGTACTGTCCATGGCATGTATGGTCATGCTGGCTGTGCCACTGGTGCAGGAACATGCAGGAGTCAGGCATAAAGTGCATCCATGTCTTGAATATGCTCAGGGGATGAGGAGCCTGGCCCCAGAGATGCTTCAGCTGCCTTCAGCTTGTCCCCATCAGCTACAGCAGCAGGCAGGGCTGGGGGAAGAAAAAGAAACAGAACAAAAAGGTTGTTTTGGACAAGCTCCTTGACAACTGCATATAGAATTGGGTTGTTGCTTGACTTCCTCTGGCCGTGCCACCTCCACCAGCAGAGGCAGAAGGTGATGAGTTCATGTGTGCCCAGCTGCCACACAGGGGCCCAGGGGAGCACTGGTCCTGTGAGGCTCTCAGGCAGTCTGGAGATGCTGTAAAACCCTCCAGGGCATACAGAGCATTTCTGTGGGAGGTCTGGTGGTCTGGACCACCCTGCCTTGCTCTGCTTTGCACATTGCTCACCTGACTATGCTGCTTTCATCTCAGAGCTGTTAGGTTTTAGGACCTCTGGAAATGGGGCTTTTGCATTCATTCTATCTCTTCTTTGCTAAAGAAGTTTTGGATTATCTGGGGCAAATTCCAGCAAACAATGGAGGCTGGAGAATCTCAGAGGAAAGCTGCATGGCTATGAGCTTGAGAAACCAGGCAGCTGACCCCAAAGCTTCACCAAGGTCTTGTAACCTCCTGAATTTTGTGAAGGGTTTGAAGCAGTCCCTTGGGGCTGCTATCATCAGAGGAGGGTTGGGAAATGTGAGTTGAGCAGTGCCCTTGCCCACAAAACTTGGGCTCCTCAGTGCTTGAGTACCACACAATGCCCTAAGTTCATCTCTGCTTCATCTTCCTTGCCTTGGGCTGGTGTCAGGGTGGGGTGTTGTGTTCTCCAGAAGGGCTATGGTGAGTTGTGGGAGGTGCAGGGTCACAGCCCATGTTGCTGCTCACAGGTGAGGGTGATGCAAAGCTGTCACTGCTACCAGCAAACACGGTGGGTGTGAGTCACCCCGCTTGGGCCACTGCTCTTTCCCTCTGTTGCTAGACTGACTGTTTCAAAGGACAGCTCTTCCTGAAATTCAAAATCAAACCTCATTTTTCCTCCATCCTTAAAACCAACTCAGATGTTGAACCCATGGGTTTCTCTTTCAGAGATTAAAACTGCCTGTGCCTGTGTAGGTGTGCACCTTTCCCATTGCTAATTGGACCCAATTAGCCCAGCCCACAGTGCTCACTCTTGCTCTCAGTGATCATTATCAGGAAGTTTTTCAGCTTTTTCCTTTCTAGCCTTCATCTGCTCCTTTTCTTCAGTTTCTACACGTTTTCAAATGTTCTCAGACCTGCAGATGTAGCAGTGGTCCCATCACCACACTGGCTGCTTGGCTCTGGTGGTGGCCTGGCAGCAGCTGCTTCCTGGAGAACCTGTCACCCCTTGTCTGGGCACAAGTCTTGCTCTGTCACCATATTTTTCAGCTTATATTTGAATTGTTTGTCTTCCATCTTTGCACAAGAATATTTCCACCTCTGCTGGGATGTGTCATTGCTTGTCATCTTCACTGAAGGAAGATGCTTGGTTTGAATTCAGGGAGGTTCATGGAGAGTTGGATGTGAGGGACTGCTGGGTTGTTGTGCTGTGACCTCAGTGAACCCCAAATTCAGCACTAGTGCTGGAGTAAGCCCTCCTCTGTGTCTGGCTGTGGTGCGTTATAGTTGAGCTTTCAAGTGTTTCTCCAGTGCCAGGGGGTTTTGTGGAGTTGGTGGTGGTAGTAGAGGGCAATATGGCTGTTCCTGGCTCCTGAGACAATTTTCCACTCTTGTTTTTCCCAGGCCTGTCAACTTCCTTCCCCATCGATGGGACCTTCTTCAACAGCTGGTTGGCACAGTCGGTGCAGATCACTGCGGAGAACATGGCGATGAGCGAGTGGTCACTCAACAACGCCCACCATGAGGACAGCACCCCTGGCCTCTCCGAGGAGCTCCTCCAGGATGAAGAGACCTTGCTGAGCTTCATGATGGACCATTCTCTCAGGTCCCCATTCAGGCAGAGTGAGGCCACAAAGAAAGTGAAAAGCAGAATGAGAACGAACACTAAGAAAAAGCTGCCAAGGAGCAGCCCCTCTGCAGTGGGTGGGGGCCACCCAGAGGGCTCAGAGCCCTGGACTAACAATGCCAGCAACTTGTCGGATGATCCCGCCAAGCCCTTCGCTCTGGATTCCAGGCCGAGCAGGTCGGAAAAAGGGGCGGCGAAGCTTCCCACCGACCGCAAAGGGACGGGCGAGGCCAAAAAGGTGGCCAAGAAGGGCTCTCTCCAGAAAGCCAGCGAGCCTCACCCCCCTGCTGGGGCGCGGGGCTGCGTCAGCAAGGAGGAGGAGAAGGAGACGCCGCGCTGCGCTCAGACGGAGCCCAGCGCCGCGGCCCAAGTGCCTGACTCCGTAGGTAGCCCCAAAACCATCGTGCGGTTCAAATTACCAAAGGAGAGCCGGGGGGCGCGGCGGGCGCAGCCCCCCAAGGCCGAGGGCGCCGGCGGAGCTCCCCTGCGTCGCTTCGACGCCGACACGGACGGATACTTCTCGGACGCTGAGATGAGCGACTCGGACGGGGAGCCCCGCGGCGGGCGGGCGCAGCGGGCGCAGCTGGAGGCGGCCGGCGAGGACATCGTCAGGATGAGCATCCTGGCGTCCTAACTGCTCCGCCCACGCCGGCCGGGCTAGGCCTCAGCCCGGTTCCAACTGCCATGTCCAATTTCTGCCTGGTATCACGGCGAGGGGGGTTTTTAATATGTGTATATAGTTGGAAATTTGGCACTGTTGTCTTTCTCTTCTCAATACGCCTGAGATACAGCTTCAGCTTCACCGACATCGACGACTGTGACAGCAGCGGCCTCTCCCCGGCTCCCTGCCAGACCCCCCTTCACGGGAACGCGAGCCGGCACCTGCCACGACCGATGTCGAGGGTGCTGAGAGGATGGAGGGTGCTGGTACCTGTGCTTTCTGCAGGGATGACAGTTCAATTAACGGGCATTATTTAATGAGGGGCAGATTTCTGCCTGGGACGGTTGCCCTCAGAGCAGGGAGCGAGTAGAGGGTCTGGGAGTGGCCAGCTGTGGGAGGGGAAATTCCCACCTGTGTGTGTGGAGACAAGGAAGCAAAATAAGCGATTCTAAAATAAATAATGACTAAAGCACAAAAAGCTTGTTGGAGGAAAACGCTAGGGGTGGAAGAGAGCAATGTTACATTTCTATTTTTAGGGAAAAAAACCCCTTGGTCATTATTTTTTCCCTCACCTTTCCATCTGGTTGGGATCCGTCCAGGGGCCAGGATGCAAAATTCCTCCCTGTCCACGCCCCCACTGAGGCTGTCAGAAACACTGAAGTGATTTACTCAGGTGAGTGGATCAGCAAGTGGAAAATGGAAATGTGGGGCAGGATGGAGGAGGAAAGTGTCCTTTAAACCCACCGTGGGGAGTCAGGGTTGGTGTAACCCAGGAAGATGAGCGATTCTTTCTGCCCATGCTTCTCTCCAATGCTGCCATGGTCCCACCATGCCAGGGCAGCACATTTGAAATCCCCCTTGCAAACCAAAACCACGGCCCCAAGGCCAAATGTGCCATCACTGAGGGGAAATGGCAACCCTTGCTACCACCATTGTGTTTTCCTACTAAATGCTCCAATGGAAATGGTGAATTTGTTCCTCTCCATCCTTTTTGGTTTGTTTTTTTTTTACCTTAAAACCTAGTTACAAGCTGTTGACTCATTGTGGAGGGGTGATTCACAGAAGCTGACATTATAAATATTACAATAATTTAATGCATAAAATGTCCCCAATAAGCCTTAAATGTTGTTTAAAAGCCCATGTTACCTATAAGTCAGGCGAATTTCCATGTTTGCACTTAATTGCACCATTACTTCGGTTTTGGCTTCAAAGGTCACAGTTAAGTCATGCTACGTGTTTTATTGGAGTGACCCCAGTGTGAGCTCAGGGAACAAAAAAAAAAAAGGAATTCACTGAAACTTTTGTTGTTGTTGTTTTTTAAAAATAAAAAATGTTTTAAAAAAATACTTAAAAAAAAAAAAAAAAGCAAACAAAACCAACCCAAACCTGGGACACTTCTGCAACCGGTTAAACCCATCACTAAACAAAAAAACCTTGCAATTGTCAAACCAATCAGTCAAGGAATTTTGTGGATGCCAAAGAAGTATTTTGACAGTCAAGCAGCACAGCCAGAAACCAGAAACTTGTCATTATGAAAAAAAATTGGAAGTTATTTATCAACCAAGGACTAAAGACACACTCATACCACACTGCTGCGGCGTTAGGTTCCAAGCTTGCTCCAAGGGATGCTGCTGCTCCGAGACCGCATCCTGCCGTTTTGGTTTCCAGTGCTTTTTGCTCATTTCACTGTGAGCTTTCTTTTTGAAACTGAGACTATTTCAATTGATGTTTTAGAGTAGATCATCATCTTTATCAGCCTTCCAAAGTCCTTACTATTGATAAAATTGCAGCAAAGATCAGCGATGACAGCCCAGCTGATCCCAGACACGGCGAGCGGGAGCGGGGTCTTGGGTGGGATGCCCAGACCTGCTTAAGCCCAACAGTCACCTGGCTGAGACTGACTGTGCCTGGGAAGGAATCTTCCTCAGATGGGAAAAATGTGACACAAGTTATTAGTGGAGAAAAAAAAGAAAAAAACAACAAACTACCAAGAAAACAGGAACCACCTTTGTTATAAATTAGCATAATCCATTGAGGTTGGAAATGAAAATCTGCTCATTAAGGCTCAGTATGTTCAGATAATGTTAAATACAGTAAATAGGACTTAGTTTATCTTATCAGGCTTGCTAGCTTTAGCTCCAGTATCCTAGTATATGAGTCATAACAATAATCAATATGCTGCCTTTTAATGAATCTTGCTTCCGTGTGCTTCACTCAATTATGGTTAAAAAAGAAGCAATCCACAAATTTCACTGTACACAGTTCCATTCATCAGCTTCTGCACTACTTGTCTTCTCAGTACAGGAGAGCAAAAAGGGGGAAACTTTAAAGAACAACCGACCTGGCACCTCCAGCATTGGGCAATAACACAGTTTGAAACACTCCCAAAACATCAGGCATCATGTTTTGCCATTGGGAGATGGGGGAAAAGCTAAGGGAGCTGGTGAGGCACAGGGAGAAGAATGGGATGGCGGGAATAAAGAGGAGAAAAAGGGCTCTGGTGAGCTGTGGGGCTGAGCAAGGGCTGGACCGTGGCAGGATGGCTGGAGCCACCCCAGAGCATCCCCTACCTGGAGCGTCCTTGGAGCAGGGGAGTCTGGTGTTCTGGAGAGAAAATGCACAAGGAAAATATTTTTGATGTTAATGTAGATGTATTTTGAAATGAATAGAAAGAGAAGAAAAAAAGGGTTTATTTTAGTACAGAAATGTTATCTTTTAAGATGTATAAACTGCAGGAATCAACATTTGCACTGTAAGAGCACCTGATTCCTTGGAGAAGCAGCCGCTGTCGAGATGAGGATGCAGAAAGCATCATTCCCTGATGGAGCACAGCCCCACACCAGCCCCAACCCCAATGGTTGAGGGAGTTTCCCCAGGACAGCTCCCATTCCACACTCCATTTTCCCCACACACATCCTTTGATTTTTTTTTCTCTTTTTTTCTTTTTCCTTTTTTCTGTTTTCTTTTTTTTTTTTTCTTTTTTTTGCTTGCACCTGTTTTATGGAGTTAGGGTGCCTGCTGTCCCATGGAGCTCGCCCCAAGGTCAGATGCAGAATGGAGCCAGGATGGATGCAGGCTGTGGGAAGATGCTGCTACAGGGCAGGGCATGAGGTTTGGTTGTTCTTTAAGGAAATCCCCTGCAGTTTGCACCATTCCACATTCAAAACAACCCACTTCACATCAGTTACAGGAAACGATATGAATGTCACAGGAGGAGAAACCCTTCTGTTTTCTTTGTTTCAAAGAACGTGATGTGCCATTTGTTAATACAAAAGAGAAATATTGAAAATATATTGAAAAGAGCAATTTTAAATTATTTTTGGCTTATGTTGCAATATTTATTTTCTTGTATTAGAAATTCCTTTGTAGAGAAAAAATGTATTTTTCATTAATGCAAAAACCTATTTCTCCTTTTTGTACATTTTCCATGTTAGTTAATCCTTAAAGCAATATAATGTTATCAAACTCGTTCTGTGTGAGACTGTATTATGCATGCTATTTGTGTTGCCTTGGAATAGCTCTGTCTGCCATTATTTTCATCCTGTTTAGATACAGTGTATGCTTTAATACACATTGGGACCATGGCCCATTGCTTATGAAAAAACCCCTTTGCATTCCTCAATGTGTTGGCAAATGCAGTCAATAAAGCAGTGTTTTCTGTGTACCTTGTGTTGGTGTAGTGAGCAACACACAGCAAACTCATCCCAGGGATGCAGCTCTGTGGGGATGCAGGGCTGGTCCAGCCCTGCTGGTGCAGCCACTGCCTGTGAGTAGCAAATTTTTGAACTTCCATTGCATTTCCATTGCCAAATCTCAGCCAGCAAATGTCAGCTGGAGACATTTGTCACAGCTGGAAGGGCAGGCCCAAGCAAGGGGATGTTCACAAAGTTCCCCATGCCTGAAGGTTTGTATAATTCAAGGTAGCACCTTTCTCGTGGAGATTCAAGTCTTGTTTTGCAGACTTGGAGCAAAGCCTGCAGAGGAAGTCCTGCTGTGAGACAGGATGCTCAGAGGAGCAGCTTCTTGCACCAGGAGCTGATGTAATGGGCAGAGAAACACTGCTAGATTTACTATTCATGAGAGCAAAAGCAAGCTGTGAAATCCAGAATATTCCAGCAACGTGTTCCTGTTTGTACACTCCTTGTATCCTGCTGATATCAACAAACAGCCTGATCTAGTGAGAGGATCTCTGCCTGTGGAAGGGGATTGGGACTAAGTGATCTCTAAGGTCCCTTCCAGCCCAAACCATTCTGTGACTCTGCTGATATGGGCTGTGGTTGAGGGCCTGACCCTCCAGCTGTGGAATGTGGTGGGAACACAGGGCTCATCACACAGCTTTAAAAACCTGAATGGGATCCACATCTTCCTGTGCATGTTTGGCTGGTTTGGAGGCCACAGGCAAGGATGCTGCCTTGCTTCAGCAAATATTTGAGTCATCAAGGAATGGCTCCTTTCTTCTACCATTTTTGGCATTTACCAGCACATTTTTCTTCTGTAAAACTGCCCAAGTTTCCAAGCTGCTGAAGGAAAATGAAGTAGACATCCTTCATTCAGTTTGTTAGTGAAGTGATTAATCAGGCAGGTCATGGTGCATAGTGAAGACAAAGCAAAAGCATTCATCTAAGATGGGTCTTCTGGGGGGTGGGGGCAACTACCATGGCCTTATATTTAGCTCTGCAATGAAAAGGCAAAGGACTGGTTTATTGCAAACTAGGGATTTTGTTACTGGGCTTAGTTCTCACAGCTCCCCAGGCACCCCAGTGATGAACTCAAACTCCCACCCAGTCCCCAGAGCCCCTCAGTGTGATGCCCACAGCAGTGTGCATGAACCTGTCAAAAAGCCAGTTCGAGAGTTGTCTTCTGTACTGAGTTTTTCACCTGTTCTAGGCAGGGAGATACTCAGGAGTTCAATTCCATGAAGCAGGGAGCAAGGCCAGCCTGCCTATTGTGGTTTAATCTGAAACAGCAACCCCTTTCCCAGCCCCAGAATGTCCAAGGGGATGATGCCAAAGCCCAGATGGATCTCAGAGACCTGATGCTGGGGAACATGAGGCATCTTTACAAACTGGCAAGGATTTTGTCTCCAAAATATTTAAGGCTCCTGGAAGAGAGAGCTAGCCAAATTCCTGGGAAGATGCATCCCTGCCTTCTGGCACCTGCATGAGAACAGAGGTGGCTGGGGTGGTCTGGCTGGATGGATCATGGAAATGGGCATGGGGAATGGAACAGAAATACCTGCAGGAAAAGGAAGAGAGAATTTTGGGCTGCTAAAAAGACTACACAACCTCTGTATGTCACCTCCTCTCCCGGAGAGCCCATTTCACAAGAAATAAAATAACCAAGCTGACAACAAAATCAACTCGCCAAGAACAGCTCAGCAGCTCATATCTGACATCTTTCTGTTTAGACAGACACCTTCTAAACCCCAAGCTGACTTTTCAAGGAATGAGGTGCAGGAGAGAGTTCCACAAGGACCCAAACCCTGGGTACTGAACCCAGGCACCAACCCTGCTGCCCATCACCATCATCAGAGAGCCCCCAGCCACGAGGGGACTGCTGGTTTGGCAAGCACTCAACAGAGCAGAGACAGACAGACCTGGGGCACTGAGGCTCCACCAGCAGCACCATACCATCCTACAGCCCAGCCTGAAAAGTGGTTCCCCAACAAAGGTACAAAAAGCTGTTATTAAAAATATATATTTGTAGGCAGTTAGACCATAGGGCTTCCCTGTGGTACTCACTCAGGGTTTGCCTATCACAGATGGTGCTGAATGCCTCAGTTTAGAGCAGGTAGACAAAGAATCATTTCAACCTAATTGCAAAATAAATGTTAGGTTAGTCTGTATATGTTTTGCATGAGGATTGCAAATGCCACCGTAAATACTAATGGGTCAAATACACCCCAGTGTCAGTAAATCATCAGCAACAGATGTGGAAAGGAATTAATTTTCCTTCAGCTTATCCTGAAAGAATTGCAGTAAGAACTTGTTTTATTGTGTTTGATTAAGTGCTGGTGGTATAACATGATTTCCACTAACCATTAAAACCACTGGTGCTATACTTCTGCATAAACGCCTCTAATGTGATGAGACCATATTTAATATTTACTCTTCCGAGGTTAATACATTCAGGGGATTCATTTTGTGCACTAAAAATAGTTCCTTGGTCTTGGATTTCCATGTAGGGCTGTGAAATGATGTGTCTGCTGTGATTGCAACAGATGAATAAGAAAAAAAATCTCTAGAAAAATAAACAAACCTATGACTAATCCACAAAACAAGGGAAAAATCCCACTGCAGCCAATGTCGACCCTGGCTGATCCAGAGGGTTTCACAAGCACTGCCTCTGCCGTCTTGCCAGTTCCAAACTCTGTTTGATAAACTCATTCCCTGTTTGTTTAATGCACAAGTGAAAGACAGACTTGTGGAGGGTCTAAGTAGGCATTTTTTCATGGAGGGTTCAACCAGGTATGGTTTCCCCTGGTGACTTAGCTTGGCAGTCAGTTGGGACTGGGACTGTTTGCAGGCAGCTCTTCCTTCTCCTGAGATGGCCAAATATGCTGGAGATGGACCACAGCCCACAGCCAAGTTTTGGGGGCACAGGGTGAGCCCACAGCTTTTCCCATATCCATCCCTCATCCATGAGAGAGTGCTATGGGCACAGATCCTGGACCTTGTCTGCCACTGGGTATAAATCATGCAAGCAGCAGGGTGTATAGGGGAATTGGGAGGTAAGAGGAATGCAGCTCCCTTCCAAAATCAGAACTCAGGTGCTGGAGGTGCTGTTTGTGCTGTGTGTACCAGAGAAACGAGCCTGGGGGGGTCTGAGCTCTGCTGGTGTGTGCAGTGGTGGGATGGAATTTCCCAAAGTGGTGAGATTTTGGCATTTCCTGAAGAGCTGGGATGGTGTTTCCCAGCTAAACCCACTCTGCTGAGTATCAGATGCAGTGTTTTTCCTCAGGAGTAGCTGCTGTACATTCAGATGTAATAAAGATTAAAGTAATTGCCCATGTTTATATTTTAAGTGGTACTTTATAATGCTGACACTGAGCACAAGGAGAAAATGCAGAGGTTAAAATACTGCTGTTACACCTGGTCATTAACAGCCCTGCAATGAGCTCCAAATGGCCAGACCAATGAAACAGAGTTTTTCCAGGGAAAAAAAATGGCAGGTCAAGAAAGCAAAATAACACATTTGCAGCCATAACTCCTGGGAAAATTATTCTCAGGAGAGAGATGCTGAGGACACCAGCCATCCTTGTGGGAATGGACCTGCCACGTGCTCTGCCTCCATCCAAACATCTCCCTGTGCAGGCTGGAGTGCAATACCCTGCAAGAGAGAAAATTCCCTGCAGAAAACAAGGTACCAAACACCCTTCCAAGAATGCTCAGCTATAAATAGGTGTTTGTTGTATGGGATACCACAAATAACACTGACACTCCACAGAGCGACCGGCAGGCGGGGGATGAATTCCTGCCCTTAATAAGAAAGCAGGATAAATAAAGCATTTCTAAAAGAGGGAAATCAGCAATATTTTCAGCTCCAGCTTTGAAATGAGTAAGTGTGGGGGATAAAGCACAGCAGCAGGGATGCCAGCCCTTGTGCTTCACATTCCCAAAGCCAGCTTGAGCCAGGTGCCGTGCTGGGGGACACAGGAGTCCTCGACACACAGAGAGATCAGCACACAGACCTGGCACAGTCCAGCCCCCCTAAAGGGCTGTTCTGGAGAGCCACGGGGAACAAGCTGGTTCCAGTGAGGCTTTTTAATCCATCACACAGGGAGCAGCTCCAGAGCAGCACAGGGCTAAGCAGCATCACTGTGTGGCCAGAGGCAGGTTGGGGACATGCATCCCTGTGCCACGAGCATCACCTGCTCGGCACCAGCTCTCCCCTAGGAGCAAAAGGACCCATGGCTGATATTTTAGGCTGAGTCACAAGGGTACCAAGGCACATGTATTGGCACAGCAGGAGCCAGATGTCTGCTGAGCCATGAGGGCTTAGGTCACTGCTCTGATCTGAAGCCTACAAGCATCTCCCCAGTCCTGTGTGTGGTGCACAACAGCTCCAAAACTGGCTCATACAAACACACCAGGAGGAAGAAGGAGTGTAATAGCTGAGCTTCAGGAGTACGAGCTGGGAGCAGCAAGGGCATGGCATGGCACTGGCTCAACCAGAGCCAAGAGTGTGCCAAGAGTGGCCACACACCCCCACTCCATCAGCAATCACAGCTCCCTCCCAGCATCCCACCAGCCCCCCTGACAGGCATCTGCAGTGTTTTCCATCCCAAGCATTAGAGGATATTCAGTGATGATGAAGCAACAGCTCCACCTGACACCAGGGGAGATGTCACTGCTGCCCCCAGCTCACAGCTGCCAGTCTGAAAACATGACCTGAGATTTGAAACTCAGTATAACTCTCTGCTTCCTAATGGGGGAACATAGAATGCCATTACTGGCTTCTGAGACTGCTCACTGTTTTTTTTTTAATAGATTCATGAGGTCTTTGGCTTAGCTAAGGGTTTTCACCTCCTGACAATAAAGTGGACAAGAACTGCTTCAGCAAACAGAATTACCTTACACTAAGGCAGGTATGGCCAAGCTGAGGGCTGTGCTGTCTGATAGCGGAGGAACCACACTGGGGCCCTCAGAGAAACCACATTTCAGCTGATTTTCTGGTCTGAGGGTGGTGTTTGCTGGCTGCTGGAGAGCTGCGATGCTGGGGGCTGGCAGAACTGAAATTGTCATGCATATACAAACTCATTTTGCCTTTTGGTTTCTGTAATGTATCAGTGAAAGCAGTTTGTTGGAAATGAGGGAATCAGGGGAAAGGTTTGTGGACCTGAAGGGCTGTACTAATGGGGTAAATAAGCAAGGAATTTGTTCATTGCTGAATGATTGGAAAGAACCAGGAGTCTGTTTGCAGCAGCAACAGAAACATCTTCCAGACTCAGCCGTAGGCTAAACCCAGCTGGAATGAGCATCTGCAGCCCTCAGAAGGGAAGCAGCAGGAGCAGGGGTTTTGCTGACAAAATATCCCTGTCCCCTTCTCTTCATGTTGTGCCTCTTTGTCTTTCCCAGGAAGACATGTGGGGCTGTGACTGTCTCCCTGTAGGACATGACACTTGCAGCAGGGCTGTCCCCCCTGAGGATGCTCCTGCGATCTGGTACAAGTGAAAAGCCAGCCACAGGCAGCAATTTAATTTGCATTTTGCCCTTAGAGTTTGACTCACACCAGACTGAAAGTCAGAACCCTGAACTCTTGCAGTGGGGGAACAAATGATACCTGAAACACCGAGAGCCAGGAGAGGCTTGTACCCCTGCTGGGAGCACTGGTTCACTGCCTGGCACCTCTGACTGTCAGACCTCTGCTCCCAAACCTGGCTTCCCATGGGTGCTGCAGACCCTTTTAGGATGTTCTTAGCCCCCATCTGAGCAAGAGGACTGACAGGCTCAGATCCTCCACAGATGAATTTGTTTCACGATCAAACATAAACTGAAAGAAAAGCCTGGACTGAAACACCTCTGCCCCCGACCCAGCCCCAGTTCTGCTCCTCTCGTCACTGGCCCCCAGCCCATGTGCTGGCTTTGGCTCCACTCCCTGAGTGCCCCGCTCATCTGGGCTCTGGTGCAGCTTGGTGCACCTCAGCAGCACTGGGGGATGCCCAGTTCCCTCTCCAGCATGAGTAATTATGTCCCCAAATCATCAAAGCAGGGCGTGGCATGGCATAACTCCCTCCAAACAAAGAAGAGCTGTGGTGCTGTCGGTCCCATGCAGGGCTCAACCCCTGATTTGCCATTCCCTAGAGCCATCATCTGTCCTCAGTGAGGTTTTCATAAAGTTGCAGTTTGGATTGGGTTGAAAGGAACCTTAAAGCTCATTTACAGCCTCCTGCCATGGGCAGGGACACCTTCCACTAGACAAGGTTGCTTCAAACCCCATCCAACTTGGCCTTGAGCACTTCCAGGGATGGGGAAGATACAGCTTCTCTGGGAAACCTGTGCCAGTGCCCCACCACCCTCACAGGGAAGAATTTCCTTTTAATATCGAATATAACTCTACCCTCCTTCAGCTTAAAGCCATTCCCATTTCTCCTGTCACTCCATGCCCTTGTAAAAAGTCCCTCTCTAGCATTATTGCAGCCTCTTTAGGTACTGGAAGGCTTTTGGCACCTTCACCTGGGGAGGGGAGGAAAGCAAAGGCATCACTTGGCGACACCGCGAGCATCATCCTCGCTGGGAAACACGAGAGATCTCCGCAGCAGCAGCAGCAGCAGCAGCAGCAGCAGCCGGTGCCAGCCCGAGCCGCAGATCCCACAGGGCAGAGCCGGCCAAACCCAGCGCGTTTGATTCCCGGCAGCGCCCGGCCCTTCTTCCTGCCGGCCCCGCCGCAGCCACCAGCCCTGCTCCAGACCGTGCTGCTTTCGGCAGGCTGGAGCTTTTTGCGGTCCATCTGGCTTCAGGGAGACAAAGCAGGGCCGAGGTTCCCCTCCGTGCCGCAGCTCTCCGAGCAGTTTGTGTTGGGAATGCTGCAGTGGAGAGGGGCTTTGCTCCAGCACAGCTTCCCCGCAGCGCTGCTGCGCCCGCGGCACAGCCCCGCTGAGCATCTTCCCAGCCCAGGAGCTGGGACAGGCACAGGGACACAGGGAGGGACACAGGCACACAGGGACACAGGGACAGGGACACAGGGACACAGGGAGGGACACAGGGACAGGGACACAGGGACAGGGACACAGAGACACAGGGACAGGGACACA